>NDFZ01005446.1:129585-198536 GCA_002192655.3 Mamestra configurata
GCGGGTTCTGAGTAAGAGTGTTGGTACTGGGGAGTGGAAGATGGCTGGTATTGGGGTTGGGGAGTTAGGGAAGGCTGGTACTGGGGCTGCGGAGTCGGTGAAGGTTGGTACTGTTGTGTAGGTGGTTGGTACTGCTGTTGGGGCTGTTGCTGAGCCTGATAGTGAGGTTGCGGCTGATATTGCTGCTGCGGCTGGGGCTGCGACTTTGGCTGAGCCCAAGGCTGTCCAGAAGGAGTAGGGGTAGATGAAACATTATTGTAAGTAATATTCTGTTGGTTTGTTTTTTGGTACCACTGCTGGTCGCTGGTAATTGAACTAGGTTTCACATTACTGACAGTGAGAACTTCAGCCCGGGGTTCACCTGGGTATTGCTGGTCGAAAGACTGATTATTTTGATTACCATATTGGTAAATGTCTGAAGGCATTTGACGTTCCGTGCTCAGTCTTTCCAATAACAGACTGTGTCGTCTTTCAGTAGTTGGTTCAGGGGGGTATACAGGCTGGTAAGGTCTCGAAGGCATGGGAGAAGTGGAAATTCTATCTATACTAGGAGGCGGAAAATACGTCCTGACGGTCGGAATACCCTGTTGCGTCAAATTCTCGTAATTATGGTCTAGAATCTTTGTAGTACGATTGACTGTTACAATGTTTTCGATTTTGTTGTACTCTGTCTGTCTGCTGAGTCCACCACTTGGGTCGATAGTACTTGTAATGATTTCAGTGTTTTCTGTGTGAGTTTTTGAAATGATTGGTGAACTTCCGATGGGTTTTATTTCAACATCTTCGACTTTTTCAAGAGGAATGGATGGTTCCCTAATAGGTATGTTATACTCGGTCTGAGGCGCTGGTTCGGGTTTTTCTTCTTTTGGTTCCGGTGGCACAATTTGTACCTTAATCACTTTCTCTTCTGGTTCTTTCGGCACTTCCGATAGCTCTACTGAAACAGCTTGTTTCTCTTCTTTTACTTCTTCTTCAACCTTTTCTTCCTCCTCTTCTTCTTCTTCTTTAGTTTCCTTAACTTCAGTCTTTACTTCCACTTTAGTTTCCTCTTTTTCTTCAGCCTCCTCATATTCTTCCTCCTCCTCCTCTTCTTCCTCTTCCTCATCTTTAGGTGGAGGTGCTTTAACTTCCTCTTTTTTCACTTCTACTACTTCTTCTTCTTCAACTTCTTCCTCTTCTGGTTCAAGTTCTTTCTTTTCTTCTTTTGGTTTTTCTTCTTCCTCAGGCTCTTCTTCAACTTCTTCCTCTTCTTCTTCTTCTTCAACTGGTTTGGATTCAACAACAGGCTCTGGTGTTGCTTGTTTCTTTAACACTACCGTGACTGGTTCTGCTTCTTCAACTACCTCTTCTTCAACTTCTTCTTCTTCTTCTTCTTGTTCCTGTTTTTCTTCTACTTCCACAGACTGTTTTTCTTTAGGAGAGTCTTGAACGATGACCACTTTCTTAGTCGATGTTGTCGTTGATTCAGACCTTTCTTCAGTTTTTACAATTTTGCTTTCTTGCCCATTTTCTTTTGGTGCAGCAACGGTTGTGGTCACTGTTGTTGTCTCAGGTTCTTCTTCCTGAACTTCTTCGACCTCTCCTTCCTCTTCTTCTTCTTCAACGACTTCCTCTTCAGATTCATCTTCCTTTGGAATTATTGTTGTTTCAGTTTTTGTTTTGATTTCGGTCCTTCCGTCAATTGTAGTTTTGGTTGTTGTAGTTTTCACTTCTTCGACAGATCCATCAGGTAGAACTTTCTTTACAACTTCTACTTTAGTCTCAGTTTTAGCTGCCGATTTCTTTGTTGGCAATTTCACAGTCATTTCAGCCTCAACGTTTGTGTCTCCATTCTGACTTCCATTTTGTTCTTCTACTTTGTTTTCTTTCTTAACTTGTTTCTTAACCACTTTGACTTCTCTCTGAAAATTAAATGAAAACATATTATAATGTGTTTATTGTTTTTTTAATTTTAAAGTGTTAAGTACTATTTATTAGATACATGACAGCAAATAAATAAATAATGTGTATTTGTGTATATGTACAAACATATAAATATAATTAAATACGAATAACAAAACATTTAAACTCACAATGAGAGTTCGTTAGTATGCTCTCTATAGTTCCGTAATGTTGTATATTAAGTATGTATAACAGACAACGTAAACAGACATATAAATATAGACATAATAAGTATACAGTAATTTTAATTGAACCTGTTCATTTTCAATCCCCGCATTTTCTTCAACAGGCTTTGTTAAAACGGGTGTAGGAGATATTGTTGGAATAGTTACTTCATTTGTTACTATGGGTATTGGAGTAACCGTTGGAATATTCACTTCATTTGTTTCAACTGATTTCGGAGTAATCATTGGAATTTTCACTTCATTTGTTATAACTGATGTGGGAGTAATCGTTGGAATTGTCACTTCCTTGGTTTCCACGGGTGTTAGAATAATATTTGAAATATTCACATCCTCTGTTTCAACTGGGACAGGAGCAACAGTTGTAATATTGACATCCTTTGTTTCAACTGGAACAGGAGCAACAGTTGGAATATTGACATCCTTTGATTCTATTGGGGTTGGGACAATAGTCGGAATAATCACATCCTTTGTTTCTACTGATTCTGGCACAATAGTTGGAATAAAAACATCCTTTGCTACTACAGGTACATGAGCAATAGTTGGAATTGTCACTTCTGTTAACGGTTTGATTGTTAAATCAAAACTTGATTCTACACTTTCTTTAATAGGAAGTTTGTCTTTTTCCTCACTTATTTCCAATTTGGGTAACTGTTCAGTTGCACTATAAACTTTTGGTGGGGCACGGAAATACTCGGCCTCGTAACAAATTTCCGGAAGCACTGGAGCCGTATATCCATCGCTGCCATAATTCGCTCTCGGTAAACTATAAGTATTTACTGGCGCCGGCGGTGGCGGCGCGTTATACTCATACATAGATACAGGTCTGTTATTGTTTACCTGTGAGTACGTTGGCGTATATTTATTATTGTTATTAAATGTATCATTATTATCAAATCTTGTTGTGTTAACAGTCGATGGCAAAATCCTCTGAATTGGAGTTTCTCTTGGGTCACTCCTAGTTCTGAGTAAAGATTTAGGATTTGCTGGCAAATTGAACGTTGGGAACACTTGAACTGGCAGACAGTTGAAGTTTGGGAGTTTTACTGGAGCCGAAGTATTTGACTGCGAGTGAACCGGATGCACTGGCGTTTCAGGGACTCCTTGATTCATTGCATTTCTCATCAGCCGTTTCGCCATCCGCTCGGACTTGATCTCCGAGAGATCGAGCCCGCCCGGGGTGTAGGTGAATGGCTTGCGGTCCCGGCTCATCGCGCCATGGAGCGCTGACGGTGGATTCATGTCGCTGAAATAAGTTTTCTAACGTTAATCCAAAGCCATTGGCATACATCATAAATTTTACGATGGGATATTATATGTAACATAATTTTTAAAACGTTAAAAGCTCGGGACACGATTTGGCAAATTGACAAAACAGAAGAAAATAGATACGAGGTACTCACGAGGTCTGATGTTCACCAAAAGATGTTAAATGTATTTACTTCCTGCGATGCAGTGAATTACGGTTCTGAGAGCGTATTTGTTTATCCAGTGAGCACATTTATATCTGACACTGAAGGCACACTGGTCGTAGATCAATTTTCACATCACAACTTTGGGACGGATCACTTATTTTTGTGACGGAACATGCAGATATTAATCTGGTCGCAGCGGTTAAATATAGCGCGGGTGTAGTAAACGAGCCGGTACATCAGAGTCGTCCGGTGGTGCGCGCGGTCGGCGCGGACGCCGCCTGCCGCCTACTGCCGCTCTCGGCCGCCGCCAAGTATTTTGGTACCGACCCCAATAACGGGCGGCTCGTCTACAATTTGTCTTGAGCAAATCGTCAAAACAACATCCATAATACTTCCGACAGCTTCGCGATTATTATTTATTGCAATCCTACTACGCCTCCATTCATTCGCGATGCAACTACCGTCCATCTTACTTGCACCATCGCGGTTGCATCACTACCGATCACTGACGTGGTTCGCGTCCGGATTCTCACCGCTTTATATTTCATCGTGTAGTTCATCCACCTTTGCGAACACCGCTATTATATGACATTGTCCTATTTTTCTATTTCTGTTTTCCGCGTTTCGGAAAAGTTTAAAATAAAGTGATGATTTTGTATTTCTGTATTCCAGTGTACTTGATCTTTACAAGGATTCAAGGCGGTCGTTGTATTTGTTTCACAATAAAGTTATTACATTTTTCTCGTGTATCTCTTAGCGGTCGGACACAGTTCTGATGTTGAAAGTAAAATATTTATATAAATGCAGCTTTATCCCGAGATTTACAGCCGACAGCGGTTGCTCGTCCAAATATCACCCCGCTATTAATGTTGGCTCCAAACCAAAACTTTCTGGTTCGACATTGCTTACATTTGCTACTGAATCAAATGGTATTCACATTTATATTCAGAATATTGGCTCTATTATACATTTATAATATTTCGTTTCAATGCATTTCTTGAAGATTTCATGCACCCTCAATTGCTTGCCTCGAAATGGCATCATCTTACTTATGAATAATCGAACCATGTGATTAGTTTTAAAACTAATTACCTACTGCTCATTCGTTTTAAACCTTAGAACCTGCTTTTTTCATTCTCTATAGAGATTTTAAATGCAATTTCTGCTGATCAGTATTTAAACAAAACATATTGTTAGCTATTTTTTAGGGTTCCGTACCCGAAAGGTAACCAACGGAAACCTATTACAAGCCGTCTGTCTGTCTGTCAGCGGGTTATATCTCAAGAAACGTAAAAAGTAGACAGTTGAAATTTACACAGTGTGTCTATTTCAATGTATCTATTGCCATTAAAACAACAAATAATAAAAGTTAAATTTAATTAAAAATTAAAGAGGACTCCCATACAAGAAACGTGTTCTTTTTCGCTTTATGGTACGAAACCCTTCGTGTGAGAGTCCGACTCGCACTTGTTTTACTATCTATAGTCCTAGAATTTTGTTTATGGAATCTGTTTTAATGAACCAGGTTGCATCGGTCGTTTCGACACGCCCGACTGTATGTCTGTGTAAACAAAGTCAATTTGAGTGTCTTTTAAAGAGTTGTCAAATAAAAGAGCTATAAATCCAAAGGCTTTCTGGCACTTTCGTGTTGAGAATAAAGTTGTTGGATTGAAGTGGTGTGCCATTAAGTCGGGTTTGGAGAAGTCATAGGGTCTAATGAAGAATAATGTTGTGCGACTTTTGCTAATCCAAGGTCGCAAAATTACAGTGAGTAGTCTTTAGTTTAGGTTAGATTATGCTTTCGGGTTGTTTTTTGTCGCAAAGATTAATTATTTATTTATTAAAACTTTATGCGCGAGTAAAAATACGATGGAGAGGCGGACTTAATGTCTTAGGCATTTTTTGCCTGTCGACCTTCGGATGGTGCAGAGACAACATGGTAGGTACAACATATCATCATGATGATCATCATATCAGCCGAAAGACGTCCACTGCTGGACATAGGCCTCCCCTAAAGAGCCATAATCGCCATACTTTGTAGGCGGCGGGTTGGCTCCCCTAAAAGGGGCGGGGGGAGGTTTGCCATAATCGTCACGCTTTGCAGGCGGGTGTGCGATTGCAGTGACAGCTGGTAAATACACATACATAACCAAAATTAACAATTTTATTGAGAAAAACGAATCCAAAAAATGATTCCCAACTTCTAGCGAATGCGATTATGTCATGAAATTCAATGGATTCGTTCATTGCCATTATTTGGCTCTACAATGGATGTTGTGAATGAAAAAAATGAAACAAACGCAATTGACACTATTATTGTTTACTGGTAAACCATAATAATGATGTAATGTAAATACAGGTCTGAAAGGAAATATTTGCATTCCATATTTTTACAATTATTTATTTATTTATTTTTAGAACATGGAGGACTTCCAGCTAAATAAAAAAGGAAACCATAGTCACCAAAAAGACAATTACAAATCCTCGCGTTTAGAATTACAGTAGATACTAATGCATATACTACTTCACTTCTCTGTTATCAACCGACTTCAAAAAGGAGGAGGTTCTAAGTTCGACTGTATGTATTCTTTAAAGAATCTCAATCTTTCAATCTCTTGATTTGCATCACATAACATTACATCAGCGGAACTTTGAATTGATAATTGTTTGTTACTCAATCACGCATAAACGGCTGAGCGGATCTAGTTGAAATTTATATCAGAGATGGATTATGGTCTGGAATAACACATGAATATTTATTCCTGAAGTACTGAAGTCCTCTTGGGATAATGTTCTACAATCACGCGGGTAAAGTCGCTGGCAGTACCAAGTAAAAAATATGAGACAAAAGTTGGAAACGCACTGGTTTATGAGCACATGGCAATGACCTAAATTCAAGACTTTAATACAATTCTTAAACAATTTTATCGACCTATATAAATTTAGCTCGATAAAAACTGTGTCAGCTTTCTTCTATTTGATGAAAAGAAATATTTCGTTGAAAACTTTATAAAATTTCGATTAATCACTTGTTCCAAGGATTATCTAAACGTTGATAGTATAATTTTCATTAATAGATAAAAGACGAAATATCTGTTTTAATTAGGTGGATCGTATGTTATGTATGCTTTTAACATTTAATGGCCAACTGAATTGCTTTTCTGTCAAAATAAATCAGTAGCCATATCTACATAATATACACTAAGTTTTTTCATCGGCTTTACCTCCCGGGCTATCCCAAAGACACAGTTTGTTTTTCCGGGATAAAAGGAGTTTATGTATGACACTCAACAATAGGGTACCCAATCAGCTTTCTGTCATTCCCATCATCATCATACCAGCCGAAAGAGATCCACTGCTGGACATAGGCCTCACACAAGAGAGATTGCCATAATCACCTCGCTGGGCAGGCGAGTTGGTTTTTTTTTATTTTTATTTGAGATGTGTTTGCTCTTGACTCTAGTCTAGGTCATAGATGACTGGTGATCGCAGTGTAGATGTTATAATGCACAGAAGCATAGAGAATGCTGCTGCACATTCTCTGGTGAGACGTTAGTCACCTCTTACGACACCCACGGAAAGTGATGGGATGGTGCTATTCTTTTACGCCCGACACTACACAAAACAACCCAACACCATTCAACTGTCTATAGTTTTTTTTTTAATCAATTCTTCCAGAGATAAGCTTTCACAAACATGTAAACAAACATTCAATTTTAAACCTTTTAAGTAATACTTTAGTATCTTGATTTGTCGGAAGAAAAAAAGAAAAACCAAATAACATAAAAGAAAGTAATAATAAAATGTATTAGTATGAAGTGTAGTGGAGTAACAGTAAGTGTGGGGTATGGATGAGGTATATGTATATTGTGCTTGTCTGTGATGTGTGTGTATGTGTGAGTGTGTTTGTGTAAGTAGTGTTGAGAGGGTGAGAAGGTATGTGAGTGGGTTACGTCTTACTAGAAGAATTGCAACAAAAAATGAAGGAAAAAAAATATATACATATATAGGTAGAATTACTCATTTAATACCTAATTACGTTTTTATTACTAGTAGTTCCTCTGTTTTTGTGTAATCCAATTTTAGTAGCCAGTTAGTTAATATTAGTTTACATTTAGATTGATTGTAATTAAAAATACCTAATTCCTTATTTAACTTATTGTAGAGTACAGGTCCTCGGAAAGAACAAAATTTTTGGGCAAAAACTGTTTTAGCTTTAATGGTGCTACAAATTGCATAGTGTCTCCTCGTTGTTAATTTGGAAAGATCGAAAGAAGATGAACCCGAATGTTGCCTCAGAATTGTAAAAAGGATGTAAATTTGTCGTACAGTTAAAACCTCAGCTTCCTGATACAATTCGGCAGTGGGGAAGAGTCGTGGTTTTGAAAGGCCAACTTTCAGAATTAACCTTTAACATTAAAAGTACCAACTGACAGCCAACTCGACCACTGCGCGCGCTCATTGGTCAAATCGAATAGGGCGCGCTCTTTGGTCAAATTAAATAGCGCGCGCTTTCTCGGCTTCCTGTTACACACTTCCGTCCCATTTCACGAAATCACTTCCACAGATTGCAGGAAAGCGAGAGGAAAGATGTAACACCGCAATAATTAGTACCTGGATGACCGAGCGTCGCTCGTTTGATTTTTATGTAAACGTTTTCTAAAAATGAAACCTGGCTAGATCGATTTATCGCCCCCGGAACCTCCTGCGTACTAAATTTCATGAAAATCGTTGGAGCCGTTTCCGAGATTCAGATTATATATACATATACATATATATAAGAATTGTTAATTTAAAGGTATTTGATGTTGTATCCGTTTTCGTATGTTTTCTTGGGATGATTTTGGACTTTCACGCAGGCGAAGCTGTCAATAACTGGTCTCAAAAAATTTGGTATCTTATTCTTATATCTCCTTTTATCTGTTGGTGGCAAATTCATGCATCTACCAACAAATCCAATCCTGTTTTGTGATTACTACAGCAGAACAAAAATGAATTTCACCGGAAACACTACTTCAACGAAGACTACACTCCATCTCTCCGATTCCATTTTCAATGAGAACCACACATATTTCAACTGATTACGGCCGAAACATTTCTTATTAATTTACTTTCAATATGTATGAGTTTGTTTAATACTATATAAAGAATATCGTATTTATGTACAATCTGGCATTTTTGCGTGCCCCAGGGGTCCTCAACCCGACTACGAGACACACCTGTCGTCTACCCCTGAATGTGTTTTTAATCATTTATGAGCATGGGGCATCTTGATGGGGAACTATTTGGGTACCTAGCTTGCTCAGTATTTGTTACATTATACCTTATATTATGCCAATAGAACTAAATTGTATTTGAGTGACCTCTGAAAAGTGAAATCAATTGTAGAAAAACAGTTTTTCGAGAATCTTTATCGTTTATTGATGTATATTTTAGCTATCTTAACACTTTTTGTCCTACAGATTCATGGTAAACTATTCTTTATCTTAGTTTCGAAACGAACTCATTTTATTATTTAATTTTTAATAACGAATTACTTTTTTTGTTGTAAACCTACCACAGTGTAGTCTTTTTAACCCAAACATTGACTGGTAGAGAATGCCTTGATGCCGCCGCCCATGAACCACTTTTGTACATTAAGTTTAAATAAATAAACAATAAAGGCCAATTTCTCAATACACATGAGAAATAAAAATTATGGTTCAACAGATTTTACATAGAAAACATGTCAGACATTTATTCTTCTAATTGTACATAGTCTATTAAGCATTATAAGACAATTATGCAATAGGTTGCTACATAAAAATGCATCCAACACACTTCGTAACCACGTAGTCCACAAAAAACTTTCATAGCTCTTCAACGACTTCCTTTAAAATATTCCAGAGCTTCCCACACCATTAACTTTCACAGTTTTCTGTTACACAATCGTAAACTATATACTTTTTCCTCATTCCAAAGCTTTACGTATATTGTTGAAGTTTCTACTACATTCTTTGAATCTCCTCTTAAGATGAGAAGTCAATTAATGGTTCGAGTTAAAGTGGAAAACTTCTCAATGTATTTATTTCTTAAGTATCTAATTTGCATGGTTTAAAAAGCATTTTTCTTTAGGGTAACCTCAGATGTAGGTACAATTGGAAAAATCAAAACTTTGTTTTCTGGGTTGCAAAGCGGTTTGCAACGCGTTATCATAGAAATTAAAATGGCCAAGTGCGAATCGGACTCTCACACAGAGGTTTTCGTACCATAAAGCGAAAAAAAACACGTTTCTTGTGTGGGAGGCCCCCCTTAATTTTTATTTTATTTTAGTTTTATTTTTTGTTGTTATAGCGGCAATAAAACTACACAATATGCGAAAATTTCAACTGTCTACCTGACAGATGGACGGACGGGCGGACAGCGGAGTCTTAGTAATAGGGTTCCGTTGGTAACCCTTCGGATACGGAACCCTAAAAAAGAATTAACTGTCGCAGCAATGAAATGCATACAAATAACAAACTTACAACTAAAATTCTTTTACGATGGAATTAGTTGTAAGAAAAAGAAATTGCTCAACAGATAATTTTAATGAAAACACAGTGTAACATAGCGTCAGCCTTGCTGAACCTTGCGAGTTCTTTTAATTAAACAGTGTCTGTTATACATAAGGACGTGCCAAACTATTAAATATTTTAACGTTCTTATATTATTATTTTGTAAATATACACAATTCGATTAGTTCGATTCACAAGTCGATAAATTTGAAGTAGGTATACTCACTTTGACCTCTGTTTTCACAGAATCTCCTTTTGTCGCCATTCTGTAAACAAAGAAAAGATTGATTTTAGAAATTATAAATATGTAACTAACCTGTTTTTTGATAGATTAGCAGTATTAATTAAAATCCGAAACCGCTATTATCTCAAGGGCAACAAAGCCACTGTTGTCCAGTGTATCACTTTTATTAAATTATGCACTTATTGAATTTGTGAAATAATATCTAGAAGATGAATTAATCATACATTGGCCCGAAAGTTAACAGTTTTTATGTTTATTTTGGTGCATTAACCAAAAATAAACATAGATAAACATAAAAACTGTTAACTTTCGTAGGCTTTCTCTAATCGGGGCACACAAAACCGAATCGCATTTCCACAACATTCTTTTTCCAAAAATAAGACGCCATTTTGTGAAAAATATGTCCGCCTTCAACATCTGTCGCATATAAGTTAATGTAAATCCTCAACTCCTCCATTGGGCTATTTTGTGGTCTATAAACAAAGTTTGTTTAGTAATAACTGGCTATGAGGTTCCAGCAATTGTTTGGGATTCAGTTTCGGATAAATAAAAAATGTGTATGGGTATGGATTAACTATTTAAGACAATAACTACTACCCGTACGCGTTAACTTGGCACCTAGCTCAAATGACATTTTAATTTAAATTGAACAATCCGATTTTGAAAAAAATAATAAAAATGAACGGTATTAGTGATGCTAATGCGTTTACATTTTTTTTCATAGAAATCGAATTGTTTAATTGATATTGAAACTTCAATACGTCATTTGAAATGTGTCGAGCCAGTTGCCAAGTAACGCGTCCGGGCAGTATGTATTTTTTCATGGTAATATTCTGAAGTAAGAACTCATACTTTAGAAAATAATTCTCAGTCTTCTTCAAATAACTATTTTACACCCGGTGCAAATATTCTGATGCAGTTGGTCGCAACAAGTCTGTGATTAAACTAAAATAAATGCCGCCAAGTACATCAAACTGCTTGAAAAGTGTTTTTTTGGAACTTTTAGTCGTGTTTTGCGGTCGGATTTTGTTTAACGATTTTATTTTATTCTTTTATGTTGCAATATTGTTTCTTTACTGTACGTATAATATTTCAGATACTGAACATCATCCTTAAATATGGCTACACACTTCTGAGACACTCTATTTTTATTTTTATTATTTTAAATGGGTTTGCTCTTGACTCTAGTCTAGGTCAGAGATGGCAGAGACAAAGTAGACGATGGAGCTAGCCATATAATAATATGATATGTAGTGACCAAATATGGCCTAGATCTTATCGTTCCACGTTCTCTCGTCACTATACTCTCTCATGAGTATTTTCCGAGAAAGTCGTGATATCAAAAAAAAAAACAAAAACACTTCGTACACCGGACCAACAATAAGTAATTGGTTGCCGATAAGATAAATGTACTCTCTTGTTCAGCGAACGAGTTCGCAAAAGTCACTACACATTTTATTTAACTGTAATTAGTTAAATTTTTGGATTAAATTGATTAATTTATTGGTTTTATATTATGAATGTTAATTGAATTGAATTGTATTAATGAACTTAAGTGTATCTGTTACTGTATTTATTTCTACACTATCACATTGGGTTACTCTAATGATAGCTGTATGTATGTCTGTAATAAATAAAAAAACAAAATAACCCTATTTACTTTATATTTAGTTAACCGGAACAGACCACAGAATCAAATCATTTCTTTTACTATACCTATCTACCAGTTACTCAAACCAATACGGGAGCAATAAAATAAAACGGTAATGGAGCACCGGTTTCGAAGTTTTATGGTAAAGTAAAAGAAACATTTAAAACACATCAAAATTGTTAAATCAGCTTTCAGTTACGATTTCATTGAGCTTGTTTTTTTTACCCGGATTTTGGAGAGCTTAAAAGTGAGTTTTTGTAATTTCTGTTTCAAGAAGTGAGAGTTTTGATCACCTTAGTTAATTAGTATGCTTTAAGGAACGGATAGGTATGGAGATCGAATCTGGAGACTAGAAAATTATTCAAATAAAGGGCCCGTATGTCTGTGGATGGGTGACCATTTTAACATACCGAGACTCTTAACATAACAAGCCGGGACCAACGGCTTAACGTGCTTTCCGAGGCACGGAGGCCTCGGAAAGCACGTTAAGCCGTTGGTCCCAGCTGTCATTTGTAGATCTTTGGCAGTCGTTACGGATAGTCAGAAGCCACATAATCTGATACCAGTCTTGCCAAGGAGTACCGTGTTACCCAGTTAATGGGTTGTGGAGGTCTGGTAGGCAGCCGCTCCACGTAAAATACTGGTATTCAGCTGAATCCGGTTTGACTGGAAGCCGACCCCGATATAGTTGGGAAAAGGCTAGGCAGATGATGATGTTATGTTGCACCCGTAGAACAATATCTAAGAAAATTGGTCTTCGCATCATTACCGCACCGCGCCTCGGTGCCTTATATAAAAGTTACTAGCTTATGTCCGCGACTTTGCCCTGGCTGGGAGCCTTAAATTCATTTGAGACCACCACATGATAGTCCGGTTAAGCAGTAGCCAGCCTTAGAGTGCTGAACTGCGAGTGGTCATCGTCACAAACAAAACAAAAAAAACCCGCGACTTTGTACGCGCATATCACGTTTTTTCTCGTTCCCGTGTAGGCTATAGCCTTCCTCATAAATGTGCCTCTCACATACAAAAATAATTTACCAAATCCGACTGAGAATTCCAGAGATTCACGCGTTCAAACAAACAAACTCTTCAGCTTTATTATATTAGTATAGATAATATTATATTATGTATTATAGTATAAATTACTTTCATCCAATAATTTCAAACTAATCCATACTATTATAAATGCGAAAGTAACTTTATTTGTCTGTCTGTGTTTTTATTAACACGTTTAAACGGCTGAACGGTTTTGATGCACGGGTAGATCATGGACTGGAATAGGACATGACAGGACACAGCATTTTTATCGCAGAAGTATGTACCCTTGGGATAATTTGTCGATTTTCGCGCGAACGACGCTTCTGGCAGAACCAGTAAAATTTAATGTTTGGCAAAAATATTATAAATAGGAAAATTATTTATGTTTACAACCAAATAACTACCCGCAACGAGTAACTAGAAAATTTGGCAGACGCTACGATAACAACCGTTAACAGGAATTTCACCAGTCGTAAAATATTTAGTTGATATTCGGGCAGTTACGCTACTGATAACTAATAGGTACCCTTCATTACGAGTACGTTTTATTTGTTCGATACAGTTTAATCTGTTAAAAGTTACCCTTTTTTAATTTGTATATTACCTACATCAATTTGTTCTGTGGGGAATAATAAGCCACAACCTCCTTTCTCCAGAGTCACTTGCATAACTTGCTTTTGCCTGCGTATGAATTTCGGCTAATCCTCTCTTAGTGCTCCTCTACACTCCCCAAGGAACCTACATGCAAAATTTCAGCTTTCTTAGACCAGTAGTTTCGCCCAACACACATTCCCAACCACTACAACTCCTGTAAGCCAGAATCAACAGTGGCTAATGGGGTTATGAACAGTTGTTTTGACTGTGCGATGTTTGTCAGTCACTCAGTCAGTCAAGAGTAGAGTAGAGTAGAGTCTCTATTTTCCGCACTTAGACTCTCATTTGGTCCGTTGTGGGTAGGTGTCCTGGCTAAGTAAGCCAGTCTAGCTTTACCGCGCACAGAAGTTTCCTGGGATGTGAAGCTCCCAGGCTTTGCGGAACGACATGTTCCGAGAATTTGTTCACGTTGTGTAGCCTCAGTCAGTCAATCAGCAACGGAAGGGTGTTATATATACCTAACACTGCTGAGCATGAAGTCCTGAGATCAATTCACGGATCGGGCGAGGTGTTATTGGGTTTTCCATCTCGAATTTCTCAGAAGAACTTTAAAAGAATTACGCTAGTTCTTTTAAAGTTCTTCTAAATGTACTAAACAGGAATACAAACGTGTCGTTCTAAATAATTTAAATAATATAATCGGTCGATACATTAATATAATTATTTCATAACACTAAAACTTCAATGTCACTGCAAACTGAAAAACACACCTGCATTTAAATATGGTAGCAATTAACACCTGTACAAACACAAAATAGACATTTTAAATATGTTTTTCAGAGTTTTACTACCTGTAACATCTCCCTAGCCTTTTCTTTCCCAGATCAGCTTCCATTCTAACCGGATACAACAGAATACCAGTATTTAACTTGGAGTTATTACTGCCTATCAGACCTCCATAACCCATCAATACCCGTTGTCTCTAAGGGCAACACGATAACCCCAGGCAAAACTCGTGTCAGATTTTCTGACTTCTGATAACTGATAATCAGAAGTCAGAAAATCTGACACGAGTATTAAAGATCTTCAAATGGCTCCCGGGCCCTACAGCTTAACATGCTTTCCGAGTCTCGGTCCATTCTCAATACGTAATATGATCACCCATCCACAGACCGAGCTCGACAAGCGTTTCTTAACCTCGAAGACCGAACCGCGTGGATGATAGGATTTAGCCACGAGCTCCTCTTGCTCTCTCCTCCTTAACGACTACGTACATAGATAATGTACACAATGGGTAATCCTTAATTTAATTTGCAAAAAAGTACATTGACCTTTCCCTAATATCTCTTCATAGGTGGGTAGGTACCTATAAACAAATTAGGAATCGTTTTTCACTACTGGATAATGTAAAGGATCACGATAGATATCGATTCAGGGCTGCTTTATGTCTTAATTTCCGTTTTAATAATTATAATAATCATTTTATTATCTTATCAGGCAAACGAGGCCCTATGGGCCTTATTAACTATACCCGTAACGTCGGCGTCATGTTTCGCTGCGTGGTGTCGAGTAACTGTCCTCAGAAACTTCGCAATATGACACCATTCGGCCAAAAGTCCTCTTTTAAGAAAGTGACTTGGAACTTGTACCACGAACAACGTAAAGTTGATGTTGTGGCGCGAATGTCAATAAATGTAAGTGGGTCCATGACCGTTATAGCAAACTTATTTGGCGCCTACCATATAATAATATACAATATTATAAATCTGAAAGTGTCAGCTTGTTTGTTACCTTTTCAGGCCTATATCGCCTAACATATTATTTTGATAAATTATGCTACTCTATCTATCTCGATCGAATTTACTTCGATCGATGATGCTAATAGTAATCAAGTCGATTTAATGATTGGCGCATTAAACTAACACGTCTAATGGGAGTCTGTGATGGCCCACAATAGCACAGAATTACGTATATCTGCGAATTTCAGTTACAGTACGTAACTTGTTATTTTTAATTTTTTATTGTTTGACTTTGAAGATTCATTGATTGACGAGTAAACTGAAATAGCAAGCACTATTGATTGCAAGGTTAAATCTGTGAATATATGGAAACAGAAATTTGGTCAAGCTGTTTTAAGATAGTTTTTGGAGAAAAACAGGTATGTGTGCAATAGGTACTTTTCTCTTATTTTTTTCTGCACTCACACTCACAATTTTCTTTCTCCTATTTTCGTATGTTTTAGTTAAATTCAAAACACAAGCCGTAATGAGGACATTCTGTCGGTGCTAACCTATTAAGTTTATCATGTCAACCTTCAACTACTTTCATTAACATCACCAACAAATCGTATCATCATTTGCCTAGCCTTTTCCCAACTCTATTGGGGTCGGCTTCCAGTCAAACTTTCCACCAACAAATCGTACATGGAATCGTATTTATACGTACGTCAAATCTAAACCTACCATTAACGACGAAACCAATCGAAGCTTACACCATGAAAACGCACTAAATTCTAGCGCTGTTATATCCATTTTAATACTACAATAATCTGAAGGTTTACGTCCGAAATTAACTTTTTAACGTTCCTAAATAACTTTAGTTAAATCGTCGGTATATTCAAAGGGTCGTGGACCTTATTTCGTAGTTATTTTATCTGTATTACGTTCTAATCTGAACGTTTAAATTAATTCCGGCCAACAATTAGAAAGGTGAAAGGTTAAGTTTCATGAAATAAGCTTCGGGTTTGGAATTAAGAAATGGGGATTAAGGGTATCGGTTTTCAGTTAGTTACAGTTATTAATTTAAGGTTTTTAATCCACTATTATAATTAAATATTATGGTTTTTATTTAGGTTCAATTACGCTAGAAACTTTATTGAGACTTAGATGCCAACACGAGGGTAAATACTCTACCAAATAATACATACATACTTAGGTAATGGATTGTGCAAGCGGACATTTCCTGAAAACGCATGGAAAGTTTAGACAAATTCTTCAATTTTCAGGAATTGTGTTAGCAGAACGATATCGTTGATCTAGGTGACCAACAATATCGTTCTGCTAACACAATTCCTCGTAACTTCCATTTTTTGGTAAAATTTGATTAAAATGTTTCAAACGATAATTCTGGAGTTAACTCTTGGATTTGACAAAATGTTCATTTATTTGACAGAAAACAATTAATTTTATTGCAGTGACCTCTCGCAACAAGCATAATAACAACCTTAATTTGGTGTTACCTCTTAAGATATACTAGTCTAGTTAGAAGTTACGAGGTTACACCAGAAAAAATAATAAAACATGTGAATTATACCTACTTTGTAAAACAGTTTTTTGTCTCTCCTGAAAAGTTCACCAGTTTGCATATACGAGGTGTCACATCTAAACCGACGATATGTGACTTTTATATTATCCTAGCTGCTCATTATCGCTTAGTTTACAAAAGTGCAGACTAATCCGAAACAAAATCTTTTCCCTAAAATTCTAACCGCTAACAGACATAAACTTCAAACATAAATCCTAAATCTATCTATCTATCCATGCAATACAAGACATTAACCGCCTTATTCTGAGACTACAACAAATCAAGACGGATACCTTTACCCGGCCCGTACAATCGGATCCGATCTGATCGTCTGCAATAACATTTAGACGTAATATGAACCGTTCGCACATCGTTACTGTTTGTCCAGCTATCCGGCTCGAAGGATCGTACGGATCAGCCGGAACTACTATATCGGACGTTTGCGATGCTATTAAGGTTTATTATTGCTTGATTTTATTCTTTGAAAGTCGGTGGGAAATGGAGGATGTAGTATCGTATCTTTATTTCGATGGAGAAAAAAATGAGCGAGAGTTATTAAGTGTTTTTCTTTTTTGTACATTAATGGCATCTTGTTTTAATATTGATTTTGTAGCAATATTAACACAAATATAAGGCCCAATATTTTTAGAAGTGATCTCATAAAAGGACAGTCGGAATCAAAGCTTCAGTAATGATATTATGTACTCACAAAAACTGATATAGTTTTATTATTTAACAAATTAATGCACACACAAAAAAAAATACAAGAGAACAGAAAAAAGTTAAAAAGCTCTGAGTATAGATGATTTTTTTTTAACCTTACAAATTTACAATGCATTAGTTTAACATCAGTAAAATCTTCTCCAAATCGAAAACCAAAACCAAACGTCGCTCGTCAAGAGAACATTAGGCAACAATCCAAGGAAGGTGCGTTAACCCCGCTTAAAGAGCTAAACGTTATCACAGCCATACAAACAGACGAAACCGAATGGAAAGCTTTCACGTCATAATAAACTATTTTTTCGCGAGAAAAAGAACGTAAAAATAGATCCGACATAAATCGAGTCTGTGAGAGCGCAGCACTATTTTATAACGCATCGGACAACAGGGCGATTCACAACACTTTTTTCTCCTAGCTTTTAAAAGATAATGCTGATAAAATATAGCTATGAAACTGCAAGGAAATACCCTCCGTTGAAGCACGTTGGCTTGTTTGTAGAGGATAGACCGGGAGCAGTAACTTGTGTGAAATAATGTCATGCCTTGCGGAAAAATCTCGCCGGCTTGAAAGGCAAATTCTGTTCCGCGAGATAGTTTTACTAGAGTGTGGTGTCTGCATAATATGATCCGGGTGGCGCCATCTTTGGTTTGTTTTAGGATTTTTATTATTTTTGCTAGTCTTTTAGCTGTTGGTTATGGCTGTTGTTTTTTGTGAAATGTGAAGTCTTGTAGAGTATATTAAGTTTTCTTTTTTATGTACGCTTGCACAAAACAGATTCAACGATTTACATAAATAAAAATGAAATGCTATCCTTTGCTAAGCACGTTTTGTTATGGAAGTGTGCTCTAAATACATCTAAGTATAGAAAAAAAAAAGCTGTTTGTTGGTGAACACAACACTTGAGAATGGCTGAATTGATTTGGCTGTTCTGCTTCAAAATTATTTGTAATAGTTCAAATAACGTTTTACGGTATAAAATTTGAATGGATTCTTGGGCAGTCATAAAATCAGGCACAACTTCAAGTACTAAATCTCAACAAATTCGTTTAAAAATTAAAAAAAATAAAACTTGTTTACTTTCACATGGAAACTCTTGTTCTCCATTTACAAATACCTATGTAGCTACATTCACTGGTCGCACTAACTTAAGGTATATTGATATCTATGTTAACAGTAAACAAATAACCGTATACCAATATTCCGATACATTCACGAAAGTAGGTAATCAACTTTGAATAACACACATGAATGCGTGAGCTGAACAAATATAAATAAAACCTTCAAATTGGGTTCCGATTTAATCTCTGGCCGTTCATAGTAATTTTAATGGTTGATCCTATACCGATAAGTTAATCGGATTATTCGAAATATACTTAGTTTCCATTGCAGAATAATCCTGTTTAAATAAAATACATTAATTCGATGGGTGGAGTAAATTAAGTTTTGACTAAAAATAAATCAACTTTAGAGTGCAAATAAAAAGTTGTGTAGATTTGGAATTTATTATTTAAATAAACTTTCATTGTATTTATATAGCTGAGTTCTTTGTATTTTCTGTTTTTTTTTATATATATATTGAATTATGACAGGAAACGAACAAATAATGTTTAAGTATTTACAATTATAAGAAATGAAGTAAGTAGGTTATCATATTTTTCATGATTTATTACAATAATCCCCTTCTTTTCACGCCAACTGTATATACGCACCTAATTTACCAGTTAATACAATAAAAAATACCAAATAATTTATTACAACTACGCCATTTTCTGAAATGATTTGTTCAACAATAAAAGTCAGAAGTCAAATAAATTTAATATATTTCACTTTTAAACTTATAAAAGTAGAAGTCGGTCATACGTGGGAAGTTGTGCCGGATTTTATGAATAAAGAGAATAAAATAACTAGTTGCTCTAGTTTTGTGGCCCTGGAGGATAAAAGACGCCCTGGAACGCGCTGGAACTTCGCTAGAAATGGCTGGCTGATACATACCAGTCGGGAGTGCGCGTGAATTTTATTGTATCCCTGGCCCGCGACTCATGGTAAAGGTAGGAGGGCTGTGGGGTTTTAAACGTAGTAATCCTAGTTCCTTCTTACTAATATTATAAACGCGAAAGTTTGTAAGAATGGATGTTTGTTACTCTTTCACGTCAGAACGGCTAAACGGATCTTAATGAAATTTGACACAGATGTAGATTATAATCTGGAATAACACTATTTTTTCTTTAGAAGACACGAATATATTAGAAACTATTGAATTTGCATGGGATTTATTGTATACAAAACGATTTTTTCATAATAAAACGAGAAATTATAATCTAATAAAGATTTATTCCAATCTTACGGATTCTGCAATTTTCCGGTGACATTTATATACCTATTACTTAGGTTAAGGTATTATATCTATGGGTCTTTGTAAATAAATGGTTTATTATTATTATTATTGCATATAGAATCGACTATTTAGTTTTTTCACAAACGTTTATATTGGGACACAGCCGCAAGAAGTACCTACCCTTTTACTGAAGACACTTCCCCAAGATTCGGCAGCAATATTTCTTGTAACATTGTTTTGATCACTCCCTCGCTTCAGATAAAACATGATAGCAGGGTCCCAGGATTGAATATCGCAATCCCTGAGCAAAGGGTAACTTAGTTTACGATTGTGAGCGGAGTAATGTGTGGTACCTATGGAGTTACTTGTCGCTGACGCAGCCGAAAATTGTTATAGGAGACGCATTTTTTGGTAAAATGTGGGGCAATGGATGGAGGAATTTGTTTGGTTTGTGTTGCTATATTTTGGGTCAGGAGGACTACTCTCTAAGCCCGAAGTCCGTAGTTTTGGGCTTAGTTGCGGGCGTATTCTACTCCGTATCACCTACGGATTTACGATTAGTTCCGAACCCGAACTAAGAATTAATGTCAACACGATTTGACAGTAACTGTCAAATCGTGTTGTCATTCATTCTTAGTGGTTAGGTGATACGGAGTAGAATACGCCCGCAATTAAGCCCGAAACTACGGACTTCGGACTGAGAGAGTAGCCCCCCAGGCTTTGTCCTAATACAAAGCAGTAACATCCCACGAATACGCGACCGCGCTTTTTTTTTCGCAATGCCGTAAGGTGAAAATATGAGAATAGCGTTAAATACTGTCTTACTATTTATGTGTGCTGAAACTGAAATATAGCCTATCAGTTCCTCCAGCTGATCTCTTCATTAAATTAACTTTAACTTACTGCAATATGAAAATAAAAGGTTCTAAAGAAAATCCTACCTAAATAAATCAGCACACCTCCACAGGTAACATAATATTTTTAATTTTTATTAATTTCTAATGAAATAAGCAGCACCTTTGTGCTCTTTTCTCTGTATATTTTTTTTTAAGTTAATTGTGTGTACATAAATAAATATATAATAATATATACTATGTCTATTATAATAACACCAAACAAATGTAACCCAAAGTTAATTTACCAATAGCAATCAAGCTACAAATAATTTTAATCCATTTGTTTTTCAAATTTATAAACTGCCAGACCTTTTTCAAACTTTAATATAATACAATAAGTATGTATATACTTTTATATAAAATGTCCTAGGTTATTCTAAGTTTCATTTCCTAGGTTCATTATTAACAATTATTGACTAGCTTTTGCCCGCGACTTCGTCCGCGTGGAATAGTAACTTGGGGCAGACATTTTTATTTTAAGATTATGAAGTTTAGTAAAGTTTCAGCCAATGCTACTGAACAGAGAAAGAATAGATAGATTAGATAGTTTAACAAATGTTCGACGTGATTCTTTAAATTGGCATAACTTTTTTATTTATGAACCGATTGACATGAAACAAACACTAAATGTTAAGTGAAGCTTACCACAATGTAATAGTGAAAAGCTGTTTCTGAGATTAGCGTGCACAAACGCACAGACAAACAGATAAACAGACAAACAGACACAAATTCTAACAATCATTGTTTAGGTGCTATTTGCGTTGATAAATGTCCCAATAATATTTTTTCTCATATATCTTCCATGTACAGATAGCGATTAATTATTTCTTAAATTAGTCAATTTGTAGAAGAAGGTAAAATCATTTCATATGGCTAAAATCTTTTTCTTCTTTTCAGGTAAGTATATGAATAGGTTACTTCTAAGCTTCATCTATCATCAGAGTGCTCTATCGACGACCTCTTCGCTGACCCATCAGGTGAGATTAAATAATAATAATACAAAAAATAGACCTAAATATTTCAGTTAGCGCCTGACGCACTTACATCGTCACACGTTACTACGTTTTCAGCAATACGGTGTTAGCAGGTTTCTGAACAGAACTTCAACTAACTATCCATTTAATTGGGAAACATCATAATTTTTTTTTTGAATTGATCGTTTTATGAAGAATATTTTATGGCTTTTAATGGCCGAACGGGTCGATCTCCAAGGTTAAGCAACGCTTGCCGAGGTTGGTCTGTGGATGGGTGACCATCTTAACATACCGAGACTCCCCCGTGTCACGGAAAGCACGTTAAGCCGTTGGTCCCAGCTGTCATTTGTAGATCTTTGGCAGTCGTTACGGATAGTCAGAAGGCAGATAATCTGACGCCAGTCTTGCCAAGGAGTACCGTGTTACCTAGTTAATGGGTTGTGGAGGTCTGGTAGGCAGCCGCTCCACGTAAAATACTGATATTCAGCTAAATCCGGTTTGACTGGAAGCCGACCCCAATGTAGTTGGGAAAAGGCTAGGCTGATGAATTTATGGCTATTTGACATTTTTTGACAAGATCTGTCAAACCGCCATTTTTATTTCTTAGTTAAAAGTTGTCTGCCTATTGAAAACTCGGTCCTTATGATAAAAATACCATATCCATCAACACGAAATCAAAATCTCGTTTCACAACTACGACAACTACAACCATTTGACACTTTTCCAAAAAGTTGAAAACGCAAGTACATTCCTGTACAACGAGGTACAATCGAGTACAATAGACAGTGCACAGATAATGTGTTATTGTGGAGGAATCATTTCGGGACTTTGGCAGGAGGCCACGACTAGATGTACCGACAGACGATGTAGCGGGCAGGGATGCGCTAAATAGTTTTTTTTTATCTACGGAAAGAATTGCCGCTATCATTGTTAAAAAAACAGGAGCCGAATATTTTTAGAGGACAAAGCAGGAATCAGGGAGCGAATTCCTAACTGAGAAAGACTTCTCCATAAGTAGTCAGCAGTGATCCAGAAAAAAAAAGGTTGTCTGGAAGAGATTGCCTTGTGCGATAAGACCGCCCATTTTGCACTAATTTTATGGATGATTGTCCTGTTCTTATTATGAGGTATACAATAAAGTATATAGTAAATAAATAAATAAATAGTGTAGCGTTTTGACCAGTTCGAGTCAAATTATGTAATTTTTGCATCCTTCTCGTATATAAATGTGGCTGAACTTTACTGGTTATCGTATAAATAACTAACATAACATAATTTTTTTTTTTATAAAAAAAAACTCTTGATTTTCTTTTGAGTCTTTTGTGTTAAGGATCTGACCTACTATCAAATATGCTGTAGTAAAATTGACAAATAGATAGACTTTTATCTTATTTACCGTGTAGACCTATCAATACTGATTTTCTTTTCTCTAAAATTATTTCAAAACAGCATCTTTTTTAAAAGTTTTATATTTACCAAATTTTTAATTTAATTTAAATCGAGCAACCCTGCCGGTACAGTCGCGTACTAAATCGTTAAATGTGATTTAACGAACCTCTGCCAACGTTTGGGTAAGAAATCTATTCTTGATATTAGAATTGCTTCATTGGTT
Organism: Mamestra configurata; assembly: GCA_002192655.3. Classification (NCBI taxonomy): domain Eukaryota; kingdom Metazoa; phylum Arthropoda; class Insecta; order Lepidoptera; family Noctuidae; genus Mamestra; species Mamestra configurata. The sequence continues at coordinate 153,028 of NDFZ01005446.1, forward strand.
TAGTGGCAATAAGCTGTGCGGAACTACGGGCCTTGAACTCGATTCTCTGGCCAGTTTCTTAATTAGATTATTTTTACTGGATTAAATTTTGATTTTGAAATTTGATAATCCTGTAATTTTGAGTTAAACAGAGAGTTTTTATTGCTTGCCTATTGTAACTTGTTCATTGTTGATAAATACAACAGTTTTGCATAATCCTGCTCAAACTTAATAATTATGTGGTACATACCCACATAATTTTCTCTCTCATTTATATTCATTTCGTCATCGTTATTCCAACCTGAAATCAACAACTGCTTGACTATCTATCTAGCGGAATCTGGTTTCTACACTTAGTCCTTATGGTGAATCATTGCGCGTGGGCCATGGCGGCCGTCATTGCAATCATCCTACCTCCCTCCAAAAGCAAATAAGGCCTCCCAGTTTATATAGAATGTCTGTAAGGGAACTCGGTGACCCAAGAGTTTGTGTCCGCATTTCTGTGACGCCTATGTACTCGAACACGTGCGCGACCATTCTTGCCTGACTTAAATCTATACTCTGCTGCTTCCGTTCCATTCTGCCATTTTCCACGTTCATGTAAGGCCCACCAATGACGTATTGTCATGCACCAACATCACAAGCACTATCAGTGCTAATCGGCAGCAAGATAGTTGCGAATAAAGTGCGGTAGTTACCTTCTTTTTAACGCATTTATACTTTAGGTATATATCACTGCGTCCCACGAACAATTTTCTCGTTTACAGACTCCCCAAGCACCTTTGACCTGATTAAAATCCACTTACTTAATTTTCAAGCAATGTAAAACATTATGTATTGCCTATTTACATAAACAAGATTAATCGCAACTTGGTATCTTTAATTTATTCATTGTGTTTTAATTCCAGTTTGTAATAACGATTCGATCGTTTGAATTATTTGCGAGCTGAGATCGGATCGTTTGAAATTCAAATTTTAAGATCATTTTGTCTCCAACGCACTTGAGTATATCAAAAGGTTTGCTCAAAATTTCTCGTTAAATATGATGACGTTTTCTCTAGCTGTTCAAAAATTAAAGGGTGTAATTATTTCGGCTCAAAGGTGTCTGTAAATAGCGACGAACATGTTTAGCATTTGTTGAATGCTTTATGCATGTATGTATTATTCTTTGTTTTAACAATGTTGTGTGATTTTGAAGAAGATATTGAGTTCACTTTAGATGCGAAAGCCAAATTTAAAATCTATGTATATGTCACCGGAAAATAGCAAACTCCGTAAGATTATAAAATAACTTGTAAACCCTCGAAAAATTGTAAATTGAACGTTTGGAATACTATTTTACGCATCAAAATTTGATAGTCCTGGAAACAAGGCTCTCATTGGTCTATTCAGAGAAAACAAAGACCAATGTTCTAATGTTCTAAGTTTCCAGTTTAACTATCACACCAAAACAGATATATTGTAGATCAGACAGCTGATTGGTCGCCAGTTTATGCCAGTCCACAATTTCTCGGAATGACTTGACGCGAGATTATAGACTATCAAATTTTGATGCGTAAGATAGTATTCCAAATGTTCAGTTGACAATTATTCGAGTACAATCTCTCAAGTTATTTTTATTTCTTACGGAGTTTGCTATTTTCCGGTGACAATCAGCGACTCACACACTTTCACATGAAGAGTCTTGAGAAAAGGAGATGGGTTAGTGATCTAAGTACATTGCATAAAATTGCTAACGTTGTAATTGCTGTTCCGTTGACATTCAATTACTTGCCCAGATAAACTTTAAAATACCAACTAGATCTGTGCGCACTCCACAATTATTCAGTATTCCGGCTAGTAACAATAATGTTTCTGAAAATAACCCGTTGTCCAGAATGTGCAGTCAATATAATGCAATATCCCCAAGGTAGACTTATTTTTGAACAGTTTCAACGAATTTAGAAATGCTTTATATAAATTGTAGTTAGAAGAGTATTTTTTTTTTCATATTATGTTAAACATTACAACAAGCTTATTAAATATTGAACACTGTGTACAGTAATAATTGGGCCCCAGATTCACATAATGTATATTGTCATGGCTGTGATGAATTGTTTTTAGTCTGTAGTCTGTCACAGGTGTCACTGTACTTGTCAAAATAAAATAAAATAAAATAAAATAAAATATAGATAAATCTATTTGAATCTAAACAACTACACAATTAAGTTTCAAATTAATATTTTAGTATTTCAAATTTAAAAATAAATCACTTGTCACCTCATCTGTACATTCATAGGTAATTTTGTATGACCTATGATACGTACATTATTAACCAGTTATTAAGAATAAATGCAAAGCCCGTTTTATCCTGCGTAGGTTTAGCTTGTCACTATAATTTAATTTAATCAGCGCTTTTTTTTAAGCATGGAAAATTATCAAATGCAAGGGCGTGTCAGCTTCTTAATGACTAAAACCCATCCGTGTTCCTTCTAAAGCCCTTTGCGTTCCAGGACCGCGGTGACTCTTTCGAACAATTTGCTGACATCCCTTTGAGGCGCGCGTGGAACACAACGTAATTTTTTTTTAGGGTAAAAAATCATCTCTTCACGTAAAGAGGCCATATTTTTTTAAATCACCTATCCCACGGTGTGGGGTGTCATTAGATAGGTCGTTTAAAAGTATTAGGGTGGGTGGGTGTGTGTATTCCATACAAGGATCCGTTTGCGAAATATTAAGCTTTAAAGTGCCAATTTTTGTTAGAGTCAAGCGTCCTTCCGCCAACAAAACGGTATTTTTTTAGAGACATGAAAAATATCATGGTAGTAGAAAAAATATAACGAAAACTATGCCAGCTAAGTGGGCTTTACAAGTTAACGAGTAATAGTTGCAACTACGGAACCCAATACAGCGCGTGACCCAATACGCACTTGGCCGGTTTTTGTCGCTGTTTTCTAGCATTGTTTTGAGAGCAGTAATATGGCTATTGTAATAGATTTTTCTGAGGATGACAGGTCATCATTTGATCATAGTTACTGCCATACCTTCTTATTAAGAAGGTGTGACTTTATCTTCATCTATTTTGTATTTATAGCTTGTAAAAACATAGCCATATTAATGCACTTCCATTAAATAGCTTCTGGACTCAATTTGGTCTCAGTTTGACGGACGGTGATGGATGTGTATCTAGCTTGATGGATCTCTTGTTAACGAATAAAAAGGAGGATTTTAATGTGTTGTAAACATATTATGGAATTAAAATTCTGAAGGATCAGCGGCTCTATAGATTTTATACAACGTAGGTTTAATTATTATATTATAGGCTAGAGACCTGTATGACTGTATGGTACATCACGCGTGATTTTTTTAATTTTATATGGATTTTTATTGTTATTTATTTATTTAAACTTAATGTACAATAGTGGTACATGGGGGGACTTAATGCATCAAGGCATTCTCTACCAGTCAACCTTTGGGTTATAAAGACTATACTGTGGTAGGTTTACAACTAATATAAATAAAATTTAAAATAGTTTTTTTATTATTTGTTGTTGAAAGAATAATTATCTTTTTATTTTAACCTCTTTTTCATTATGTTAGCCCTGCTACAGTTAACGTTTGCTTACAGCTTGTTTTTATTCTAAATAATAGTTATCTGTGGAAAATGTTGTGGGTACTATATTTGTTAAGTTTTATTTTAAGGCAACACTGTTTATGCTTAATAAACTACTGTTTGTTTTCCCAAATGAAATAAATAAACAGGACATTGTAGAAATTTTGTAAATATAATTTTAGAACTACAAAAAGTTTTGCTGGAATCTGCCTAACCTTTTTCCTACTATCTTGGGGTCGGCTTCCAGTCTAACCACATTCAGCTGAATACCAGTATTTCACATGGAGCGTTCTGTATGGTGTCGGATGTAAGAGAATAGCGCCATCCCATCACTTCCCGTGGGTGTCGTGAGAGGCGACTAAGGGACTCACCAGAGAATGGGCAGCAGCATTTTCTGTGCATTGCAACAGCTACACTGCGATCGCCAACCCGACTGCCAAGGGTGGCGATTATGGCAAACCCCTTTGGGGGAGGCCTATGTCCAGCAGTGGACATAGGCCTCCCCCTATCGGCTGATATGATGATGATGACATGAACCGACGGCCTCTCTGACCTCCACAACCCAGTTACTGAGAAACTCGTTACCGCTTGGTAAGATTAGTGTCAGATTTTCTGGCTTCTGACGGCCCGTAACGACTGTCTAGATTTTCAAATAACAGCCGGGACAAACGGCTTAACGTGCTCTCGGAGGCACAGACTAATCTCGGTATATTAAGATGGTTACCCTCAGACCGACCTTGGCAAGCGTTGCTTAACCTTGAAATTTGACCCGTGTGGCTAGTAATTTTTATCCACGAGCGGGAGGCTCCTCTGTTCAATGTTTGTTCGAAAACGGAAAATTACAAACAAATAAATCTTACCCAAAAACCTAATTAGTACAATTCCTCCAGCCCATAGCTCTAAAACATTAATAGCCCGAAAATTACAAAACATTACACATTGTGTCCGATATTTTGGCACAGCCATCAACTGTATGTGACCCTTCATACATCACTTGTGCGTTTATGACTATAATAACTGCCACGGAACAGGCCGACTGTGACTGTAATGGCCGCCGATGACATGTCACTCTCCCCGTATGTTTGGCAGACAGTGTAATGGTATCAGATAGTGTAGACTATTGATATGCGAAAGCTTTCGGTCTATGATCTTACTAATATTATAAATGTGAAAGTTTTTATGTTTAGAGTTTTGTTGATCATTCTCGTGAATGATTCATCCGTTCGTGCATCAACTTTCCCAGCTGAATACCAATATTGTATGGGGAGCAGCTGCCTACCAGAACTCCACAACCCATTAACTGGGTCACACGGTAGTTCTTGGCAAGACCAAAGTCAGATTTACTGGCTTCTGTCAATCCGTAACGTCTGCCGAAGATCTACAAATGACAGCCGGGACCAACGGCTTAACTTGCTTTCCGAGGCATGGAGGAAACTCGGTATGTTAAAATGGTCACCCATCCACAGACCAACCTTGGCAAGCGTTGTTTAACCTTGATCGACCCATGTGGCTGTTATTCTTTAGCCACGAGCACCTCTCGTGAGGGTGACGCTGGGTATATAAGCATTAAAATGGGCGAGTTTTGGCGCCATACCATGTCTTCAAAAATATTTTTTTTTTCTCAAAAGCTATCGAGTGGGGTATCTAAATAAAGGGCTCATGGGGTTGATTACAAAAACATACACGACACAACGAACGTTACGAATGTTTGATGACACGGTTGGCGCAGTGGTCGAGCGATTGGCTGCTGCGCTGCGTGTCGCGGTTTCAATTCCCGCACGGAACAAATATTTGTATAGCCTACAGTTCGGGGTCTGGCTGTTTGTACATATGAGTTTGTATGTTTATAAACCAACCCACGATTTTGGTCTGTGTATCGCATGTCACGTGACGGTCGGCCGCGGAGTAGGGATAAAGTGAAAGGCGTTCGTCAGAGCAGCTGAGGCCAATGGCGGCGTCTATAGTTCCATCAGCTGACCGTGTAGTGTATAGCCTATTACTCATTTGTGCCAGTGCTCCACGCTAATTTGTTTGTTTTTGTCAGTGTTTTTTTATACCCTTAATGGAATATTATTCCGAAAATTTTTAGTTAAATATCTATGTGAAAAAAAGTTTCACTTTTACCGTGGTTTCATAAAACCACACAATCCTTTTTGTTTTAGAATTGTTATTTTATTATTATTTTATTTCTATATTAAAATAATGATTAACCAGGAAAAACCTCCCACATGCAGTTATATTCTACCAAAAACTCATCATGAAAGCTATAAAAACTATGTCAAGCTCTGAATCACAGTACCTACCTACCACATTCCAATAATTACTAAAAGATCTGAAAAACTAAAACCGATTTATCTTTCAATGACACATCTCTATTTCAGGATCATTGACCTGTTGACAGGTTGGTGGGAAATCTAGAACTGTGAACGGAATCACATCAATCAAAAATGTTTATTTAAGGGACACAAGTCTTCTTGGTAACTAGATTTTCGTAGGTATTGTGCCCTGTATTACATGTTTGTTTGACGATAAACTATTGCACAGTCTAAATATTATAGACTACTTTTTACCCGCGACTTCGTACGCGCATATTCCGTTTTTTTCCCGTTCCCGTAGGGATTTCGGGAAATCCTCTCTTAGTGCTCCCCTGCACCCCCCAAGGAACCTACATGCACAATTTCAGCTTTCTAAGACCAGTAGTTTCGCCCACCACACATTCCCAACCACTACAACTCCTGTAAGCCAGAATCAACAGTGGCGACCACCAGAAAAAAACGCCGAGTCAATGAAGCTCGACGCGTCCAGGACAAACGATCTAACTGTCTTGGATGCCGCAACGAAATTAATCAGAAAAGCAAAGCCAAGGAGAAGATAAACAAATACAATTTCTATTTCGTGCGTTGTCTGTCAGTCACTTAGTAATGGATGTATTTTATATTATAGACTATTGTCGCAAGTTCGACTGTCGAGCGTGGGGCCCTTGCTTCAATTCCTAAGTCGGGCAATGAGTGTAATTGCGTTTTACCATTAAGAATAAAGCTCAAAATAATAAATTTTCTTTTCCAAGCCAATTATCAAAACATCAAACTTAAATTATTTTGAGAGTTTTTCAGCTTGTTTACAAACCAATAGTGCTAACTGAACCGTGTTTATTTTAGCAGAAACGTAATTTTAACGAAAGAATTATATTGTGTTTATGTTAAACGTTTACAAGCTTCCGTTCTATTCAAAGCAGACAGTTAAAAATGTTTTCACTTCCGTGTTCCGAAATAAATATTATCAATACACAAAACAGTTCAAACACGTGCTGACTTTGATTTTGTTGATAACCATTGTTCAAATCCCATTCTATAATTGTCACTGCCAGGGTTGCGGAATTTTTTCGAAAGAGTCACCGCGGCACTGGAACGCAAAGGGCTTAAAAAGGAACACGGATGGGTTTTAGTCAGTAAGAGTCTGACATGCCCTTCCGCTCCACCCAGAGTGAAAGAAGTCATTTGTTGATTTCCCATCCTTAAAAAAAAACTATACTTGTCTCTTCATTATTTAAACGAATTTGATGTTTAAAATGCCGTGTATTGTGACCAAAATCAGCCGCCTAATTTCCTCGTAAAACCATTGGTATTCGGAGGTTCACTTGTGTACCTACATATGTACCTTATCGCCAGTTATGTATAAGTCCTGTGGAATAAATTGCGAGCCTATTGCCATCAGCTGACGACAAATAATATTTCGATTAATCAAATATTCGGCTTTCGATAAACTATCAGAATTTCAACATAAAGCCAGAAAAAAGTACAGACTTCATACGGGATTAGCAAACTGCCTGCAACCGTTTACCAGGTCACAAAATGAAAAATAAATTGAACCAGCATCGCAACTACAATCCGATTCTGCTCAAACACAAACACAGAACTCCAGACGTCGGAAAAACTAAAAACGCCACGAGGTGGACGCACTCTATAAGTTCATTACCACTTGCCTCTTGGCAGGAGACAGACGTCACCTGTAAAACACCTTTTACCACCTACGGCTTGGCCGTCTGCCAGACCCACCTATATATCCATTCTCCATTCAGTATGAGGAATCTTAGGATGGCCGCAGACAATCGACTGTGTTTACAAAACCACGAAATTACAGTTTTAGAGTGTGGCCGCTTCCAATTAACTGGCGCCGAGTGTCGTCAATAAGAAAAAATTCGAAAACGAAATCAAAATCGGTACATCCGTTTAGGAGGCAATTTTCTCTAGATGCAAGAGCAACATTGATTATAATAATAATATCTCTCTATTATTATTATAATCAATGTTGCTCTTGCTTGATAACGTTAAATGATGTTGGTCCAGTGGCAACAGAAGCGCCTCATGAACAATACAATAACAACACCATTAAAGTTTTCAATATTACATAAATTTCATTAGTACATACAAACTAATATGACGTCCAAAAACTATTTTGATTCCGGTATGGAAGGGAGTTTGTCTATGACATCGACAAATGAAACTGGAGCGCTGAGCTATTGGGTGTTAGCTTATTTATTGTATGTATGTATCTGTTTTTTATTATTATTTATATTTATAATATTGTTGCATATTTAAACATTTTTATACTTATTATTTTATTTGTATATTTCTTTTAATATGAGTGTTTCCATGGCACCACTGACTGGCCCTATCAGAATACCAGCGCTGCGTTATTTATTTTTTAGATATCGCAGCATATGCTAAGATAGGGACTATTTTGGCCTCGCACAGATAATTATTATATCTAATTATCCATGTTTGTTATATTACTGTTTGGTTGTTAATTTTATTTTCCTGTTTTGTTTGTCTTGTGCGAGCCCCAAATAAACATTATTCTTTCTTTCTTTTCTTTATACAAGACGCTTACCCTATCTGTTTTTCTGAACAGAATCATGACGGTATGCCCACGTCATGACGATGATACTATCTAGCATCATGGCTTCATGGTGGTTGCGAGCTCAGATTTCCTTCTTGTTATGTGTTATCATGTGACTAGTATATCTAACTTGCCACGTCATAAAGGGACTGTATTAATAAAACTAATCTACCTACATATATATCTAGTGCGCATGTTAGGTCCCACTGCTGATCAAAGGCGTTGTGCACTTTTTGGGATGGGTAAAAAAATTTGAACTCGCGTCAGGACACGTGACCTGATCGAAAATTCGTAAGACGGAGGGAGATCCCCCTCTTCTTTTCTCTCTTTCTACAGCGCGGCGAAAAAGTATGTCTCAATGCATGCATATGCAATTCGTGCGAAATTATTCCCTAACCATTCCAAAATATCAAAAATGCACGTTAATGTTCAAGTTTTCACTTCTGCCGGCACTCCCGGAGTGCAACCCGTTGTTTGTTTTTAATATTTATTTTAAGGGTTTTTGAACTTTTCCAGTGACCTTGCAGTAGCGGTGTTACTTGCGGTTTATGTATTGTGTTACTAACATAGTTTGTAAGTAAGGTGAAACCCATGGCGACTTTCAAATATGCTCGGGACCAACGTCTTAATGTGCTTCCCAAGGCACAGAGGAAACTCGGTATGTACCGGAGGTCATGCTTCCGCGGACCGACTTTGGCAAGCTTTGCTTATCCATTAATTTCGACCCGTGTGGCTGTTATTTAGCCACGAGCTCCTGGTTCCTATTCCCTGAGTCCGGTTGCTCGAAAATAATTGAAGATTATTTTTATATGGATGGGAAGATGGACGAAGATCGTCACTCACTGGACGGCAAAGGATGTCGCCGTCGAGGTCGACCGCGACGAAGATGGTGACGATCTGATCACGTTTGCTGGGCAGACTTCGTTTAGAATAGAGAAGTATACAAAGAGAAAGGGGCACATTTGCCTATCAGAGGGAAACTCATTAGGCTAGGGAAAAAAATGGATGGAGTTATAGATTGTCGAATAGTCGGCAGTCTGCGACCAGGATGGTCGCAGATGCGCACAGAACTCAGACTTAAAGATAACACGATGTGATTGATGGCGGGTCCCTTCTCCCAGCTCCCAGCGAGTATTATTGGGCGGGAGGTATTTATACTATTTGTGTTAACGTGCACAAAGGTGGCCTAGCCGGTTTGAAAGGACTTGGAATTTAGGACGCGACATTTATAGTATATTGTGTATAGGAGATATCTTTTGCGGTGATGTTGGGTGGTATGTTCGAAATTATGAGTGACATAATCATACGAACATTCTTATGTTAAGAGGCGTAGCGTTTGATAGTTATTCATAAACACGATTATTTTTAAATGAACAGCCAATTTTTTTCCAAGGGTAAAGTCAATCAAGGAAAAATACACTCCCAAATATGAAAGAAAATACTGGTTCTCCGCTGCATCCGGTTATATTGGAAGCCGAACCACCCTAACATAGTTCGGAGAAGGCTAAGCAGATGGAGTGTGAAAGGAAGACGTGAAATGAGCATATAAAAAATCGTATTACCATCACTCCAAGTAAAATGAGACACGGGTAGGACCTAGTAACCTAACCAGGTACGTCATTATAGCCCAGGAGCGGCGCGCGTCAGCCTCCGCTGCTAGGTGCAGGTCGCACGGTCTAAGTGAGGTTCCAAATTCAAATCACATTATTGCCCGGCGGGGTATAATGAAATTCAGTACAATATTATTGCCCGGCGGGGGACGGCGGCACAGCTTCGGACACGCGACCTGCTCCTAGTAGTGGATGACGACGCGCGCCGCTCGCAGTGAACAGCCACCACTCTTCTTGGCTTGAGCACAATTTTCTCGCAGTAAGTGGAAAAGTAGAGTATGCTTCTCGGGGATAAAGGTGTCTTTGCCTTGGGCTAGCATAAATCCCTCGCTGCATTCAGGATCCTTGCATTAATTTGACGTCCTTGACTAGGACACTACTTTATCCCCTCGGGTCATAATCTACTATTATAATATTAATTCCCTAGTTACAAATCTCAAGCTTTCCTACAAAAACAAAGAAACAAAGTAAACAGAAAACTTAAACCAACCAAACAAATATGAAAAAGCAGAAAGTAAAACTTTGGTTAAACTAAGTTCGAACTAAAACAACATGGAACAGGGAAATCCTACAAAATGTTGCACAAGACAGGCCGAGATGTGAGATAAAACAAGATGTTTTGTTGCTAAACATTATGCTGATAACTTCTGATATATTATGATGTGGTGAAAACTACGTGTTTCCTGTAAATAAACTTGGGTTTTAATTGTAAACTTAGCTGTTCTAGATTTTACTTGGAAGCGGTTTGTATTCCGGGTTGGTTCAGTTTGCAAGCTTGTTTGTACTTATGGTAAATATATGATATCATATATTTTATTGGGAGTCATATATTTGAGCCGTCTGAGGTTTAAACATTATGCCCATGGGGTCCGAGTGCTCATAGATTTAGGCTTTTTCGTGACATCAGTAAACGGTTAGTCGACTCAACACGTTACTAAAGGGCTGACCTTTTCTTCCTTCAAAGGATCAGCATTGCCATTCAACGCGGCAATGTATTTGTATGTTTGTTTGTCAGTGTACAATTAATACTAAGAATAAGATAAGCCAATGGTATGAATATTGATAAGCACGTTGAAGAATTAGATAACAAACGTTGGTTTTCGCTGCAATAACAACGTTAAAACAACATTAACAAAATTTAGGATACTTCATCTGCCTAGCCTTTTTCCAACTATATTGGGGTCGACCTCTAGTCAAACCGGATTCAGCTGAATACCAGTATTTTGCGTGGAGCGGCTGCCTACCAGACCTCCACAACCCTTTAACTGAGTAACACGGTATTCCTTGGTAAGATTGGTGTCAGATTTTCTGGCTTCATCCGTAACGACCGCCAAATATCTACAAATGACAGCCGGGACCAACGGCTTAACATGCTTTCCGAGGCACGGAGGAGTCTCAGTATGTTAAGATGGTCACCCATCCATAGACCATACTCGGCAAGCGTTGTTAAACCTTGAAGATCGACCCGTGCGGCTGTTATTATTTAGCCACAAATAATAATACTTCAATGAAAAATCATTTACGTAAAGAAGCGTTCTGTAGCTGTTCTAACTCGAAAGTAAAATCTTTTAAAACTGTCTTAATAGATTTTGTTAAAACGAAACAATAAAGACCAAACAAAGATGGCTACGAAAACACGTAACAAAAAAAAACACCGCAGATCATATTTCCCTCAGTAATCAACAGCTGCAAACAATCCATTTTCGCAGTTATTCTAGCAGATTTACCATCAAAACAGTAAGAATAATAATCAGAGATGCTTCAACGAAAAATATATCAATAAAAACTAGACGAGGAAAATTCGTTGGAGGCCAGCCAAAGTTTAATAGAACTCATTTAAATTAATACTGATGAACCCGATCTTCTGAGCTAATAACACTAATTTCCGAAACACTTCTAAGATTATTATTCTGCTTTTAAACTTAATCGTGTCATATTTTTTATTGTCTTTATAGTTTGTGGGGCTTTCAAAAGTACATGGACAGAGTATTTGGAGAGGGCCCTTTTTCTAACCAATAAGGAGACATATATAGAGGTATGCGGTACAGAGAGTAAAGTCCCGCATACCTCCATTGAAAAGAGGAGGATCCTCCGACCAGACGGTTGTTGTGTCTGGTGGGCAACTGCCCGATAGTCGATATTCGGACGTTGTATATGTTTTGCTTGCGCGATGCAGGATTTCGTGGTTTGTTCGTCGTAGATGGAGCTGTGGTTCTTTTTGTTGCCGTACAAATTTCGTTTCTTATTTTTTCTTGTGGCGGCATTGATGCCGCTACACATACGCAATTATGTAATATTAATAGGTGCAGGGTGAAGCAGGATCAATTCATTGATCGTTTAATTTATCGTGGAAACTATGGGTAGATTATAGGTACTGCAAAGAACACGAGTGAACGAAATTAGGTAGTAGTTACTACATTAACTTATAGGAGCGAAACAAAACTTATTGATTACCTACATCTCTGACAGCCATAACAAGGTCTAATGTTTTAAAACTAAGTTATTTACTTAGCATTAAAAATAGAACCTAGCGTAACCTTAACCGTTTCGAAATAACTCTATCAAGTTTCTTATAATTTGTTTAAAAAAAATTGAAGTGCCTGGATTCTGCAAGGAGGGGAATGGCAGGTCATGTTGTAGTTAATTGATCAAAATAAAAAAGAATCCTCATCGCTGGCTAAGCCTCAATTCATCAAATAACGGTTGAAAGATAGGAAACTACCAATCAGTACATTTTTCCATGTCAAAAACCACCATAACCAAACCAACCTTAATCATAACTCACACTCAACACCAACGATAATCCCATAACAAAACATAAAGAAAAACGTAGGTAAATAAAAACAAGAATAAACTTCATACGCCGTGAGGCGTACGTGTATCATTCAGAGTCGACGTGCGATGACGTGGCGGAGTTCACCTGTCTGGCGGCGCCCGCGCACGTGACGTCATCGAAGATTTATAGCGCACGTGGACGCGACACCTTTGATAGTTGTGACGTAGCAACAGGAATTTCTACCCTTTGACTGCTTGCTCTAACTTTCACAAAAGCAGATTCAATGCATTTTGCCTAAATCTGTGAAATCCTCTTTTAGGAGAATGCCACAGGAAAGCGCGTGAAGCTGTTGGTCCGGGCTGTCTTTTGTAGACCTTTGAATTGTGAAAGGTCTATAAATGACAGCCCGGGCCAAAAGCTTTTCCTACCCACTAAAAAGACTTTAGAAGAAGTGGTTTTGGTTCCTGACAGTCCGTAACGCAGTCGTCACCGCGAACCTGGAACGCAAAGGGCTTTAGAAGAAACACGGATGGGTTTTAGTCAGTAAGAGTCTGACACGCCCTTCCGCTCCACCCAGAGCGGAAGAAGTCATTTGATGATTTCCCATCTTTAAAATAAGGTATATATATAATATATAAAATCTGTCAACAGTCTTGGTGTGGTCGTGTTGGTACCCAGTGACTAGATGAAGAGGTCCTATAGGCTGTCGCTCCACGTAAAATACTGGTATTCAACTGCATCCGATTAGACTGTAAGGCGATCCCAACATAATAAGTAAAAAGCACGCCAATTTGATTGTCTTTTTTAGGAGAGGAAGACCAAATAAATGATTGCTCGACTGTTTGAAAGAAAAAGTCAAATTAAAGTCCTCCTTTTTAGTCATAGTGGTCATCATTCTACGTCTTCTGCCAATACATACCAAAGTTTAATAAAGGCTATTTATAATACTGTGGGGTCTATTTAATTATTCAAACTTTATATACAACTAGTGGTCCCGACAGACGTTGTCCTTTCCGAACGTTTGCTTTGTGTATGAAGAAAAATTAAATAATTCGATTTCAGCGCCACCTACCGGGTCCAATTGTGAATCTAAACCATCCTCGAATCCACTTGAACACACACAAAAAAAATCATTCAAATCGGTTCAGCCGTTTAGGAGGAGTTCACTGTCAACACACGTACAGAAGAATTATATATACGAGTACATATATAGATAGTGGTACATAATGGTGGTCTTAAATTAGATGGATAAATTTCAAAAAAAATTGACTAGAAATCATAAATTGCCAACATTTTTAGTAAATTTTCGTTATCAGATTTTTTTTCTTGGAAGTAAGTATCTAATGCGTTTTTTTTACCTTTGAACTTATTTTGGTGGTCTTAATGATTTCTAAAAGTTTGTCCATCTATTTTAAGGGGACCTTATGAAATGATTTGAGTAAAGCTGTAAACAGATTATGATGAATAGGAGTGGCATCCTACTAGTCTCCATATGTATCTAGTATCTAAATGATTAATTTGAAAGTTTGTGTACTTGGACGGTTAGATATTGCCAATCACGTTTCAACGGCTGAATGGATTTGACAAAATTTGGCAAGCGAGTAGACCATAACCTGGAGAAAGAAATGGAATACTTTTAATCCCAAAACTGTTCCAGTGCGATCAAATCACGTAAGGTCTAATTAGAAAAAAAGAAAAGTTCATATTAAGTCAATTACTTCGTCTAGTATCCTAGCTTCTAGATATTGTGGTTCTTTTTTTAAGATTCTTTGACAATTAGTTCAAGCACGTGTACCATTATAATAATACTTAATAGTGTTTTGTCGAAATGTTTTGGCAGATTGTGGTCAGTATTTTAATAAGTATAAAGTTTTATTGATGCCTGGCTTTTATTCAGGTTCATTATTGCAATAGTCTGATCATCAATGTCAATTTAATCGAGTCTTAGTTCGTATCTAAACATAAATACTGGCATAAAGAAAGCGATTTACAAGAGGATAACCTAGTCATTACAATAAATAGTACCTAAGTACGTAGATGGGTGCTTCTGGCTATTCTCCTAATAGCACCATTTAGTAGCATCTTCTTAAAATTTGAGCCAAGACAAAATGGCAGAAATTGCAGGAATTGTAGGTTGAATACATAAAATCTTGTTCATAATTGCTTATTTAAGTCCACAATCATTTTAATATGTGCTAGAACTACACGTACGTTAGTTTGGCAGGAGCACTTTATGGCACCATTTGTAACATTCGTTAACAGTTTGTAATATTGCACTTTATTGTGACAAGCTGCTAATTTTCTCGGCAATAGTTAAACGAGCTAGGTATTGGGACTTTGTCATAGTGAGTGAGTAGTCTTCCAGTCTAAACGGATGCAATATAATTGAATATTTATATTATTCAATTACATTTGCTTAACTGATCTCCACTACACAGTTACAGCAAAAAATCGTGTTTTTTAATTTACGTTTACCATTAGTAATCTGGACAAAAACTGAAATTCTCTGCCATTTTAAACGTAGAAGGTGAATAGGTTACTTCTAGACAAGCGTGCTCCATCGTCGACCACATCATTGCTTACTATCAGTTGGCTTACAGTCTGATGGTGGTAAAACGCGAGCCCATCATTAAAAAAACCTATGCGATTTTGAATTTCATAATAATTCAAAACAAGGCGTTGCCGTACCACACACAACACAATTCCATCGACCTGTTTATAATTAGTACACAGCACACCAAGCTATTGTCAATTATCTAATTAATAGTCTATTGTAATTGCTACACCTAAATCACAATAACCTTTAATCATAATTAATGTTAAAGACAATAGATTACTTTCACTGTGCGTTAAGCAGTAAATAAATGATCACAGGATATCGAATGGAGTATTTTGAATAACCTTTTTTATGTGTGGGAAATTATTAAATGACTTCTCCTGATCTGGGTGGGAGGGAGTGTTATACTCTTACTGACTAAAACCCACCCGAGCTCATCAAACACCCTTTGCGTTCCAGGGACGCGGTACACCTACCACAGTGTCTAGTCTTTTTAACCTTAAGGTTGACTGGTAGAGAATGCCTTGTTGCATTAATGGTACGTTATATTTTTTAAAACTTCAATAATTAATACATATACTTATATGGTGTTGGACATCATAAAAAGTTTTGTAACATAACCAAAATTAACCAACCAAGAAACAAAAATACATAAAAACTTATAGATACTGTATACAAGCGAGTAGAAAATATACAAGCGGAGTAGAAAGGGGAGGGGAAGAACTCTCAGGGCATCGAAAAATTGTATTTGTTAATATTGCCTGAAAGGATTCAAATTATAATTCTGAATCAAAGAATTAGAAACAAAAACATTCATCCAATTCCTCATTCAAAACTAAATAGAGAAGCTCCCTGACGTAACTAGATCAAAAAGTAACGATAGCTTCAGACCAGTTATAAATCTGGGTGCAATCGATTTCCTAATGTTGATTTACAAGTAAGACTTGGCAATGCGAGCCAGACTGATTGTGATTGAATGATACGTGTGCAAAACAAGGATGGGTGAGTATCAAGAACGAGCTTTAATCTCCATGGCTGATGGATTTGGATTTGGTGCCCTTCCGCTCCGGGTGGAGCGGAAGGGCGTGTCAGACTCTTACTGACTAAAACCCATCCGTTTTCCTTCTAAAGCTCTTTGCGTTCCAGGGCCGCGGTGACTAACAACAAATTCCGCAACCCTGGCAGGCTCTGGCCCTAGCGGGCCCCGTCTCCTATGCTGACATCTCTAAGAGGTGCACGTGGAACACAACGCGCCATCGACCCTGGCCTTGTAGTGATCGGACAGCGAGCCACCCAACGCTCACCGTCCGCAGGCCTGCGCCTACGGTGGCCAAGGGATCGCCCTGCGACTCCCGATACTCTTAATTAAGATACTTACTCAATCATTTCAGTTATCAAATAACCTTTCTTAAACGAAGGTGACCCAAAAGTTTACAAACATGTTCAAAAAGTCTGGTTTCCCAAAAATAATAATTTACAAAGCTGTATGTTAGTAAGAACATAGTTTATGAATATTGTTAGCTCAGCAACTGGGTGGTGAGATCATTCACTTTTCAGTTCGTGGCAGCGAGCCGAAAAACTTGTTTTTTTACCGCCACACTCCGAGGAAATAAACTATTTAACCGTCAAACAACATGTGCATCGATAAAAGTGTTTAAAAACGTTCTGGGAGGCTGCAAAAAAAATTCTATGAAGACCGACATCAGGACGTTAAGATAAACTACAAATGACAAAGCTAACATGAATGAACGCCACTTCGATATCCAAATATTAACAACTGATATTATCAGCATTAAAAATTTATAAAAAAAATGTTATACTATATTTTCTTTTTATCTATAATTAATAGACTAGACTAGCTGTGACCGCGGCTTCATTCGCAAGTATGTCGGAAAATAAAAGCGTTGTGTCACATAAATAAGATGTACAGTTAGATATACCCTGCATTCCCTAACCCCGTTTAGAGTTAGGGATTTGGACTAGGTAATCCTGTATTTTAGCGTCATATTACTTCATCTAAAAAGCAAAGTATAAAAAGTAAGGTGGTAAGAAAGTAAGGTAAATGACTATTTTCTCTTACGGTTCTAAACAGATAATTATCTATTTAGAACCGTAAGATTCTCCGCAATTTTCTCTTGGCACATCGGTATCTTTACGAAATATAAAAGCGTATAAAACAAGTCTTCTCAAGACAGACAGGCATTGTTCTAAAAAAAACTGCATCCCAAAGATCCATTCATTAATTTTCAGCCAAAGACGTAATCTGTTAGCACTATAACAACACATGACGATATGCAAGGCTAAAAACAACATAAAACGGGTTAAAAATATTTGGAATTACTGGCGGAATCTTCTGAATATTGGACAAGTTATAACGGTCGGAAATCCAGTGGCGACGGCCTTCCGTGGCCAGGGTCGTGGGTTTTATTCATGCCGTAAGAATCATGTTTGGGTGACCTTTTTTTGGATGGGAAATCAACATAAGGTCATTTGATTGACCTTCAAAATGCCCTTTGCGTTCCAGGGCCGCGGTCACTCTTTCGAATAATTTAGCAACCCTGGCAATGTTTGGTTGACCTGTGTTTTTGAGGTTTTTATATGTTTGTGTATGACAGAAAGCATGCGCGTACAGTAGGCTACAGTAAGGGTAGGCCAACCCATACATAATGGCCAAAAAAAAGCTCACCACTTTACATCAAAAAGAAAGTGGACGAAAATTCGCATCGTAAGAATCGTGATTTCAACACTGAATAATTTGGTTAGATTTTTTTTTGAGCATTATGTTTGGGCTGGCATACCCTTACTGTAGTCTACTGCACGCCCATGACAGAAACATAAGTCATTGCAGTAGGTCCTGAAAATTGGTTATGCATTGTAGCATTGCTATCTATGTCTATTTTTACTGGAAAAGATTTTTTGCATCATTGTTTATTTTGCGTATGGATGCTATGCTAGTTTCATCGCTGTACTTTTAAAGGCACTTTATATAATTTTCACTGACATAATACTTTGGCTGCTCTCTAGAATGTCTTCAGTCAAATTGCAACCATTGTATTGTTCTCAGTTTTGGTGATATTGTGGAATGTTTGCTTTCATTAAAACAGCATGTTTTACAAATAAAAACATTAACAAGTCATAAATAACCGAGCCCTTCTCAAGAAACATCTGTAATTCCTTAACTAACAGTCAATTTAGAAGAACTTTGAAGTTTTCACTGTTTATCTGACTGTAAAATATCCCTGTCCATCAAACAAGCTGACATATTAAAATTATAAATAATTTTTGTTTTTAAAAACGAGCAGATCATTGAGCCAAAGAGATTTATGTTGTGGGTAGAAATAGATTTGATATAGAATGTAGTGCGCCAACGGAAAATGTTACAAAATGTCTCCTCCCACGCAAACTAATAAAAATATCCTATCATTTCTCGTAACTAACGAATAACTCCGTATTTAAATATATTAGCTGAGAATTTTCTTGAATATTTGGTTAGTCTTTTGAAGTATATGTTACGATTTCATTAAAATATTGAGATCAATCAAGATAATTAAATTAGATTCTATGAATGTGGAATAGTTTTCAAGAAAATATTACAAAATATTTTTCATGAAAAAAATCTTGTTTTAGAAAAGTTACTTATACAAAAAAGGCACATAAATTCAATCACTATTTTCAGTTATTAACACAGTAAAATTGATGGAAGTTTGGCTCGTTTCAACATTGTATAGAAAAATCTTTTCACTAGAAAACATACTTCCAGAACACCATTCCGCGAAAATCCTTTAAAAAATCCGCTTAAAGTAGAAAATAACACAAACGGAATCTCAACACATAATAAACTTAACTAACTACACATTAAAGCAGGTAAAAGCATCAACTAGATAAGAGTTCACAGTTTTAATTAAACACAAAGCTCAATCGTAGCAAGTTAAACAAACACTGCTTTAAACCCGACAGTCACCACTTCCCGCCCTCGTCGTTAACATATCCACCGCGTAATTACTTCCTACACACTAACTAGAAAATTAACTCATGTTTTTTCCGTGCCAACGACACGGCGGTGAATGGCCGGAGGATTTGGAGCTTTGTTATTCTTGTGTTATTATAATAGTGATAATGACATTGCGTTACGTGAGACAGGTGTACCTGAGAGCAGTCTCGACCGGCTGCGCCCGCGCTCCGCACGCTTCCAGACCTCCAGAGAACAACTACGCAGCTCCCGCGCAACACTCGCCCGCGAGCCCGAAGCAGCTATTTATAAACGTATCGCTTATAATTTTATTGTTTGAGCGAAAAGCCAGAACGCGACAAGTACGCCCGACGGTCGTCACACTAATGCCAACTCTGATGGTTCCAGTTCTGAGGCGATCCCTACGTAGTACGGTGATAATTCCAGCAGTGTTGATATTGAAGACGATTCAAAGGTTTTCAAGTCATCGGCGACCTTCAGTTGGGCTTGAGAGGACCACTCCAGCCTGTTCTCCCGTCCTCATTCGACGGCGGTCAGCTGTCGCGTTCAATGTAACAGATAACCTACATATAACCATCTAGGTCAACAGACTAAAGTCAAAACGAAAGTAAAAAGGATTCGAACATAAATTTTAGAACAGCGGCGGAGTTTCAGTGAAAAGTTACAAAACTGCCATACTTCACAGTGAGATGAAATTGAAAAAGAGTTCGCGTTCAGTATTGATTTTGACTAAAACATTAGAGTACGTGCTACGATTTTTAGAAGACGCCTTGAATATTTTAGAGGGCTCTGAAATATTCCAAGTCCATTGAAAGTTTTGAGTCGAATAGAAAGCAAAATTTTATTCATAAATTATTTGTTTAGATTTGACAGCCCGATATTGATTTCAAATTGTTTTTGTTTTTTGCGTATCTAATGGACTCAAAACTCAAACTAAAATCAATTATTTCAATGAATACTTTACGGGCACTTTTGAACTGTCAAGGAGTCCATCAGTTAGAAAATTTAACAATCTTTCACTTCCAAAACGTATGTCAGTCAGGGTACATACGTTTACACCCGTGAAGGTAAATAATTACCAACTATAAACCACCGCCTATTACAATTCCAAAGCACCACTCTCTCTAGAAGTCAACAAGATATTTTTTAACATATTTTCAAACGTTTTTCATAATGCGCACAGCAAAGGAGTGGAACTCTCTGCCTGCGTCTGTGTTTCCGAACGTATACAACCCTAATCTCTTCAAAATTAGAGTGAACAGGCTTCTTCTGGGTAAGCTCGCTCCATCGACTTTGTCTCTGTCATCTATGACCTAGACTTGAGTGAAGAGCAAACCATCTAAAATAAAAAAAAACCGCCTGATTTTCAACAATTTATTTACCACTTGACAGCATACCTGTTGACAGATTTGTTGGAAGGCGTCTACTAAAAATGTTACATATTGCATCATTTACAATTGCAAGAACGCTTCTTATTTTCTACATCATGCCAGGTAACCTGACAGATGAGACAGGGCAATTTCCGGTAACGAAATCTTTTTTTTTAAACTCACAGCATGCATATTTTGGATTGATGAAAGTAAATAAGAACCTGGGTGTTGAATTAACCTCGTATCTGTAGATGTCAAGCAAGGGTTACCACAAACAGGATTGGACCGATAAACAACCTGTAGGTAACAAACTACATAAAGGCTCGGGTATTGTGGCGCAGCTTTAGAGAAACCTACGAGCTTCTCGTCTATTCGAGTTGAAGATCAACTTCTTGGATCGTTTGGGCCTAATAGGTGGCTACGTTGATTGCAGCATCGGTGGCATTCATAAAATCCCCCAAAGTACATGTGTTTGGGCACTTTGGGCACTTAACCCATGAGCTATCTTCATAGGATATAGCGATATATCATCATACCAGCCGAAACACGTCCACTGCTGGACATAGGCCTCCCCAAAGGGGGGTTTGCCATAATCACCACGCTTGGCAGGCGGGTTGGTAATCGCAGTGTAGCTGTTGCAATGCACAGGGAATGCTGCTGCCCATTCTCTGGCGAGTCCCTTAGTTGTCTCTTACGACACCCACGGGAAGTAATGGGATGATGCTATTCTTTTACGTCCGACACCATACAGAAACAATAATATGGCGATATATTATTGGAGTGAATAAGTGCAAGAGCAATGGCTCTTTTGTTTTATTAGCAAACCTATTTTATTATCACACTAATATTATAAAGGCGAAAGTTTGTGAGTGTGTGTGTGTGTTTGTTTGTTACGTCTTCACGCGCAAACGGTTGGACCAATTTTGATATAATTTGGTATGCAGGAAGCTTTTTTTTTCCCTTTTTTTTTAAGGATGGGAAATCCTCAAATGACTTCTTCCGCTCTGGGTGGAGCGGAAGGGCGTGTCAGACTCTTACTGACTAAACCCATCCGTGTTCCTTCTAAAGCCCTTTGCGTTCCAGGGCCGCGGTGACACTTTCGCTGACACCCTGGATTAACACATAGGCTACTTTATATATTTATATATATATAAAAACTGCGGGTAACACCACGGGGCGAAGCTAGTAAGCTATAAATGGTACGAGCCCAACAATAAAACAAAAACACATCGATCACTATATGACTCCTCCCGATTTCAACGATTTTCAATACAACCTTGAGTTTACCGTAGAGCTCACGTGCTTAGCCAGAATTTGGCAAGCCGTTACCTCTTTGGCAGTTCTAGGTTTGGGAACTATTCCGAACTATCCTGTGACTTAACAATGTCTGTCAAACTTCGACTGGCGTTGAATTTCTGAAGTCTGGTTGACGGGGCGTCAATAAATTTGGCAGTAGTTCAGTATTTTACCGGCATTTTGCGGTGTATTGTATAATAGTTTGGCGTGCGTGCGTCTGCGGTGTTTTCTTGTGTTGTTATTTGAAATAATTAGTATACTTTTTATAGGTACCTCATTTCATTATTATCATCTGCTTAGCCTTTTCCCAACTATATTGGGGTCTGCTTCCAGTCAAACCGGATTTAGCTGAATAACCGGACCAGCATTTTACGTGGAGCGGCTGCCTACCAGACCTCCACAATCCATTAACTGGGTAACACGGTACTGCTTGGCAAGACTGGTGTCAGATTTCCTGGCTCCTGACTATCCGTAAAGACTGCAAAAGATCTACAAATGACAGCCGGGACCAACAGCTTAGCGTGCTTTTCGAGGTAGGTACGGAGGAGTCTCGATATGTTAAGATGGTCACCCATCCACAGACCAATATCTATCCGTGCGGCTGTTATTATTTAGCCACGAGCTCCTTTTTTCATACCTCATTTCAAAATTTCAAAAACCTATGATGGTTTTTTTTAAAATCTAGACAATTTCATAACTTGCCTAAAATTCCTTTTCGAATATTTTCGTTCTTTTTTTTTTGCTGTTACAAAAGCTGTTGATTGAGAGGATCCTAGCTTTTCCATGTATCCAGTGAAATAAATCTCTTAAATATATTTTTTCTTTGCAATAAGAAGACCTTTTTCCAGCAGTGGGTCGAAAACTTTATTATAATAATATGATATACTAGCGGACGTCACGCGGTTTCACCCGCGTAGTTCCCGTTCCCGTGGGAGCACGTGGATAAAATATAGCTTATGTTACTCATTGATAATGTAGCTATCTATTGCTGAAAGAATTTTTCAAATCGGTCCAGTAGTTTTTAAGTTTATTCGTTACATACAAAAATACAAATCTTTCCGCTTTATAATATTAGTGTAGATATTTTATATATATTAATTATAGTATTTAGTATATTTTGTAGTCTCTAGGGTGGGCTAAATAGCCTGAAATAAAGGTTCAAACAGTACCATAGTTAACATTAATATAGTTAAAGCATTCAATTAATGTATCATTAACAAATAATCACCTAGGTACCTGCCAACAGAACACCAATAAAGTTAAATTGTAATTAAATTGAATACAGAAATAATTTGCAAAACGCGTTCACACGTTCAAAATATTAATTATTAAAATAAAATTATTAATCGTCCATATCACAAACGTGATTAATGCAGCTGACAGGAGTATAATATTTAGGTTAGTCTGTTGCAACAATAAAATTAATACCACCATGTCACTGCAACAAATGTCTCTCTTTTGTTGCATTTTATTTATAAAAATAATAATAATCATAATCATTTTATTATTAGGCTACTAAGGCCCAAATAAAACATAAAATAACCTTAAACAATAATAAACTAATATATATATACATATATATATATATATATATTTATAATAATAAAAAAATAATAATAATACTTTTTTTTTTATTGTTTATTATGATACGCTGCACCAGACTCTGCATTCAAAGTGTTTCTTTTATATCCCTAGAGATTTTGTAACTCAGCTCTGATAGTTTAAGATTTTTCCCTAGGTACTGAGCCATCTGTATCTAGGTTCTGTATGGTGTCGGACGTAAAAGAATAGCACCATCAAAAGTCAAAAAAGTCAAAAGTCAAAGCATTTATTTCAAATAAACCATTATCAGGTACTTTTGAATTGTCAAAGTCAGTCCGTCAAAAACATGAAGCTATTTGCACGTTCGCAAGCGTAGATCTCTATGGAGAAGAACGTGCAAGAAACTCCACGGACACTCTTTTAAATCATTTTATGTTTACAAAAATCCTGGTTACATAAACCTTGTTGCTTCTATATATGAGAACAATGTAAAGAAAGAAAAAAAACAATTTATAGTATGAAATATTAAAATGAGGCAGTGGCAACCAAGGGATGACCAGTCTCCACTGACGGCGCCCGTTCACGAACATGACGCGTGCATCAGCACCATTCAGCTCAACCATTTTGAAGGGAACTGAATGATCCGATACACGCGCCACCATCAGCGAGACATTGGAGTGAGCATGACACACCCTCAACTGCCCCTGCTATTTCATGTCAAACAAGGAAACTATCTATTAACATAATGGTCCAGGGTTCTCACATTTACAGAACTTGAAATAAAAATTGCTTCTAAATTATATAAAACTATGAATATCAATCTGAAAATACAGAAAAAGAAAAGTTTATTCCAAACATAATATAAGATTATGCGGAATAGTATTATTATTAGACATAAAAGAGGGTGAGCATCTCTTCCAAATATAAAACCTAACTAGTGGAACCAAGCGGCTGAGGCTGTGGAGCAGGACCGGCATTTAGCCAAGCATTTTTATCAAGGATATAATCTTCCAGTTTATAATATGCCTGTCTACATAGAGTGCGTTTTATGCATGTTTTAAATTTTTTCTCATTCAGTTCGAGAATCTCACGTGGTATTTTATTATAAAACTTAATACAATATCCCATAAAAGAAGTGTGTACTTTAGCCAATCTGAATCGGGGTTGATCTAATTTATTCCTATTTCTAGTATTAAAATTATGCCTATCACTAATCTTATTAAAAAGATGAATATTTTTCCGAACATACATAATGTTTTCGTATATGTATTGACAAGGTACCGTCATGATGTTAATATCCTTAAACAGTTCCCTTAGGGAATCGCGCCGACCAAGATGGTATATGGCTCTGATGGCTCTTTTCTGCAGAATAAATATAGACTCGATGTCTGCAGCTCGTCCCCATAATAAGATACCGTAAGACATTATACTATGAAAGTAACTAAAATAAACCAGCCTCGCGGTATCTATATCAGTAAATTGACGGATTTTTCTGACAGCATATGCTGCTGAACTTAGCCGTCCTGCAAGAGATGTTAAATGAGGACCCCATTGTAGCTTTGAGTCAAGCGTGATCCCTAGGAAAACCGTGTCTTCGACGAATTCAAGTTTCTCTTTGTCCAATACTATGTCGCAAGTATTACTTTTGACATTCGGTAAAGCAAATCTGATGCACTTAGTTTTTTTCCCATTTAATACTAAATTATTCGCAGTGAACCAATTTTGGACCTGCTGTAGCGCATTATTTACGTCGTCAAGACTTGTTGAACGTCTATCTATCTTAAAATCCATCCATCCCATCACTTCCCGTGGGTGTCGTAAGAGGCGACTAAGGGGCTCACCAGAGAATGGGCAGCAGCAATGTCTGTGCTTCTGTTCATTGCAACAGCTACAGTGTGATCACCAACCCGCCTGCCAAGCGTGGTAATCTCCCCTTGGTGGAGGCCTATGTCCAGCAGTGGATGCTTTTCGGCTGGTATGGTGATAATGATGACTGTGCCATCTCAGGAAATCTGTAACGGTGAAAATATAGAACCGGAATTAGTACCAAAGATACATTATAGGCAAATGAATCATTTTGCTAAAGTTTCTTAATTTCAATAACATTTTCACGATACATGACTGATTTATAATGTAATTATTTCTACCCGACTGCCCCAAAAGGAGGGTAATGTTTTAAAAGTATGTACGTTTGTATGTGTATTCCTTTGGCTCGCCCTGCCTACCTATCTTTCTTAACCTACCCAAGGTTTTAACAAATTATTGACTTATCATTCCCATTCACATTCGTTTTAAGAACCGAAGTGCCCTAGGCTTTTTGAATTTAGAAAAAGAAACAAGATGGCGGCTGCCGTACCTATAAAATTGAAGTCATCCATGCCACATAGGTACATGTGGCAATTGATTTTGTTAATATACATAAAAGATTAATTTCCTGGGATTTTTTATCTCACAATTAAAGTTTTTCGTAGTCGTTTCAACCCCTGTAAACACTATAGTAAGAAGCAATGATAGAACTGTATCTATTCTCTATTTCAATGATCCCATTATCTCTGAGCAAGGGACAATATCATAATTATCAGAATGATTGGCAGCAGCACCTGCGCACTAATTCATCACGAGCGACCATCAATCCTGCCGGCGACTAATTATAATATCACTAAACATCTTTATAAGCTGCTAATTATGTCGAGTAGCTAACTACAAACAGGTAAGTACTTAGAATTTTACATTTATTTTATTTACTAGCGACCGCCTGCGGCTCCTCCCGCGTGAATCGCGGAAATTATCCCAAGACCCCACGATGAAAAGTAGTGTTATTTCCGACTATAATCTACCTCTGTGCCAATTTTCATCAAGATCCGTTCAGCCGATCTAACGTGATTGAGTATTTTTGTATATTTGTGCGTCATTTCTGGCGGAATAATCATGTTTTCTTTCTTTCTTTTCTTTTTTTTTTCTTTCATCCATCCAGACAGCCAAACTTTCGCATTTATAATATTAGTATAGATGTGAATACAAAGGAACTGCTTAATTCCAAATAAATAAGCGTTGGGTGGCTCGCTGTCCGATCACCACCAGGCCCGGGTCGATGGCGCGTTGTGTTTCACGCGCGCCTCAAAGAGATGTCAGCATAGAAGACGGGGCCCGCTAGGGCCAGAGCCTGCCAGGGTTGCGGAATTTGTTCGAAAGAGTCACCGCGGCCCTGGAACGCAAAGGGCTTTAGAAGGAACACGGATGGGTTTTAGTCAGTAAGAGTCTGACACGCCCTTCCGCTCCACCCAGAGCGGAAGAAGTCATTTGATGATTTCCCATCCTTAAAAAAAAAAAAAGGTACTTTGGATAGATGGCAATCTTTATATTAAATAAAAATAAATAATAGGATAGATAATAATAATTCAGAGCCTAAGTTCGTTTTAAACTAGCTTTAGACTTTAGTCAACACTAATATCTATATTCTAAGCCCTTTTGAAGGAAATTTTCTCCACTCAATTCGACTCTATTGCCTTGTTAACGGACAAAACCCTCGAGTAATCTAATATCTTTAAACGTGCTGTTCTTGTATATATGTATTCATTAGTCTGAATCACCAAAACGGCTCTAGTTTTCAGTGGGTTTCGGGGGCGATACATCGATCTAGCTAAGTTTTATTTTCAGAAAACGTTTACCAAAAAAACCGGTCGTCCAGGTACTGCCAATTAAGTTATAAACAAGCTTTAACTGCCAATTTAAGCGAGACTGAGTCAAGGTTAAATCGAGTGGAGAAAATATCTAAAAATATTACTCCATAGAACAATCGACAAATGTATCAAGTACAGGTTTTCCTTTATATCAGCGATAAGCTTATCCATAAGCTCAATAGATATAAAGTTAATGATATAAACATTATTTTATTATATAAACTGACATGGAATAAAAAAAGCCATTAAAACTCAGTAAAATTGTTCAGTGATCCAACTTTTTAACTACTGAATGTATGTATATGCAATTAACACCCACTGGCCGATTTGTGATTTTATAGCTAGTATTAATATTAGATTCATTGCTAACGATTTATGTGGCGCTCAATTTATTTAGTAAGTTCCATCTACATGATCTGTATGGTGTTGGACGTAAAAGAATAGCACCATCCCATCACTTCCCGTGGGTATCGTAAGAGGCGACTATGGGACTCACCAGAGAATGGGCAGCAGCATTCTCTGTGCATTGTAACAGTTACACTGCGATCGCCAACCCGCTTGCCAAGCGTGGCGATTATGGCAAACCCCTCCCTTTGGGGGAGGAATATTTCCAGCAGTGGGCCTTCGGCTGATATGATGATCTACAAGAAAAGTTTCACTAAACAACAATAAGCACGTAGATGCTCTATTTTCAACAATTTGTACTGCAATAAATTAATATTGCAAAAAGGCAAAGACTATTGCATGTTTTATTAAAAAAAATCCTTACCTACCCAACATCACCCTTAATTCATAATTCTTTATTGTACAACAAAACAACTTATATTATAAAACAGTCATAATAAAGTTCATGTAGAAAGGCGGCCTTAACTCAAAGTTGAGATTCCCCTTAAATGTGACCACGCACTTCTGGGATACCCTGTAGATATCTATATTGAAGAGCTGATCTGGTGGCAAATAAAGTCCTGAGGCTCTAGACAAGTGACATTGCGATTAACAAAACGTCAAAAAAATGTGGAACTCTCCCTAAACATACGCGAACTGCTTCTCGGGGTCAAAGACTAAGAGGTGAGTAAAGTAGGAGCCGAATGCGAACTCACCCTAAACATCCACGAATTTCTTCTCGGGGTAACAGACCAAGAGGTGAATAAAGTAGGAGCCGAGTGCGAACTCTCTCTTAACATACGCGAGTTGCTTCTCGGGGTAAGAGACCAAGAGGTGAATAAAGTAGGAGCCGAGTGCGAACTCTTCCTAATCATACGCGAATTGCTTCTCGGGGTAAGAGACCAATAGGTGAGTAAAGTTGGAGCCGAGTACGAACTCTCCCTAAACATACGCGAATTGCTTCTCGGGGTAAGAGACCAAGAGGTGAGTAAAGAAGGAGCCGAGTGCAAACTCTCCCTAAACATACGCGAATTGCTTCTCGGGGTAAGGGACCAAGAAGTGAGTAAAGAAGGAGCCGAGTGCGAACTCTCCCTAAACATACGCGAATTGCTTCTCGGGGTAAGGGACCAAGAGGTGAGTAAAGTTGAAGCCGAGTAAAGTAGGAGTATGTGTGTGTCTTTGTATTTATTCAGGTAGGTCCGAGGTTTGTTTTAGGGGAAACCCCTTTACATTATTTCCTGAGATGTGCCCTAACAGGTGTCTTTTTGAGGTCATGGAGCTCCTTCGATACGCTGATGATGATCACCGGGGTAGTTTTTCCCCAAAAGTCCAGGTGTCTTTACAAGGTTACCCCGAAAAAAGAAAGGTACAAGGTTCCTATCAACATGAACTAAGTATATGAATAGCTATTATAATAGTAAGAATAAGTGTAAACCAGTCGGTGGCAGCATAGTCGAATGCCACACATGATTACGCTCGACGAAGGTTATTTAATGATTTTAAGAATCATAAAATTACAGGCACAGGCTTGTGTAATGAAATTTAATGATAGTGGCTGTAATTAAAATTAAACCCCTGAAAAGTTGAACACCACGCGGCAGAGAGTTCCGTACTACAAAATTGGTAACATAACACTATAATGTTCGCGCCACACTGGCAGCGGGCTGGCAAGTGTATCGATTACTGTGAGGCGTGAAGTAGTATGCTGCGCCACAGAGTGAACAGGAAACAGAGTGCTAATTACATTTCTTTAAAAGTGCAGTCAATGAAAATAAAGGAAAAAAAAAGTTTGTATTATCACAAACTAACATGCATGCGAAATTATAGCCGTAAACTAACATTTCTTAACGACGTTACGGTCCTGTAGTCGCTTTTTTCAGCTTTTTTTAACGAGATTTATAAATGATCTCTAACCTCAGATTTATGAAAATGTGACTTGATGGAAAATAAACGAAGTTCTTCTATCATCTTAAATACATTAAAGGTATGAGAAATAGAGTGATCACGAATGAATAAGCGATTAGCTGTGCCACGGCTGTGACGTAACCAATACTCGCGAAGCAAAATCCTTTCACAGACATCCATTGAAGAAGTCTACAGCTAGTAGTTTTTAAAAGTGGATGGCTTCGGTCTGAAGACTTATATTTTGACTATCACCGTATCGCGACGATATGTATATCTACTTCAACTCACTAAACGAGTCTAATGATACAAATTAAGCGAAATGAATCACGCCTCAACGGTTTGGTAAAAAAATAATCCGAACTGCCATAGAGGCCCAGATTAGGACGCAGAATACTTAATTTCCCGGCAGCAACTTACAGCCAGCTGAGTGAATTCTGTATGGTGTCGGATGTAAAAGAATAGCACCATCCCATCACTTTGGGATTTGGGTTTCGTAAGAGGCGACTAAGGGACTCACCAGAGAATGAGCAGCAGCATTCCCAGTGCATTGCGACAGCTGTACTGCGATCGCCAACCCGCCTACCTGCCGTGGTAATTATGGCAACCCCCCCTTCCCTTGGGGAAGGTTAATAATAAGCCCGCGTGAATGTCTTATATTATACTAATGGAACATACTCCCGGGATAAAAAGTAGCCGGCAGTAGCCGTTCTAGCGTGTAACAAGAATTCATCCATCCAAACTTTTGCATTCATAATAATGGTAAAAAGATGTCAACTGCATAATTTAGGTTCCTAGCACTATCACTCCATCCGCTCAATACTCCATGCCCCGCCTGTAGCCTGCACGGGACTTACTCAGCGACTCAACGTAACTTTCAGTTGAGTAGTATCGCTTCTTGAACGATTCCTAAAACTTTATGAAAGGCTAAGTGTTGCTCCAAGCAGATTGTGTGCATATGCATGCTGAGACAACTATCGCTACACCAACTTGTCGAAAGTTTAAAGGAGTTTTTAATTGCATTGGTGAAAATTAGACGACGATTTCCATTTAACAAACTGCTAAAACAATATTTTTTCACTTCAATCTGCGAAGCCTTTTTCCAGCTACGTTGGGGTCGACTTCCAGTCTAAAAGGATGCAGCTGAACACCAGTATTTTACATGTAGCGGTTGCCTAATCTGATCTCCACAATCCGATAACAGCGTAACACGATACGTACCCCATGGTAAGACCGCTTGGCAGGTTTTCGGGCTTCTACTATCATCAATAACGACCGTCTACCAAACTGTGACTATCCATAATAACTGTCACGGACGATCACCCATCCACGAAACGACCTCGGCAAGCGCTACCTTACCTTGAAAATTGATCCTTTTTTATGGATGGGAAATCATCAAAGACTTCTTCCGCTCTGGGTGGAGCGGAAGCGCGTGTTACTGACGTCTTACTGACTAAAACCCATCCGTGTTCCTTCTAAAGTCCTTTGCGTTCCAGGGCCGCGGTGACTCTTTCGAACAAATTCCGCAACCCTGGCAGGCTCTGGCCCTAACGGGTCCCGTCTCCTATGCTGAAATCTCTTTGAGGCGCTCGTGGAACACAACGCGCCATCGACCCGGGCGTAGTTGTGATCGAACAGCGAGCCACCCAACGCTCGCCGTCCGCAGTGGAGGTGACTGCTTTCCATGCCTCCTCGCTCCGGACCATGGTTTGAAACAGATCGCCCAGACACAGGACAGCCCAAGCAGGGCAGATCTCCACCGTAAATATAGACCCTTGCTGCTCTTTTTAGCCTCGAGCCCTTTATTTAGACTTCTAGCACTTCTCATAACAAATAACCCGTAACTATACGCTTTATTGGCACAGATAAGCCATATTATTACTGGCAATGACAACCGGGACAGGAATCGGGCGTTAAGATCAGATAAAACGGAATCTGTTAACAACATTGCAGTTTTAATTTGCAACAAGAAAAATGCAGTTTCTAATTTATTGAGAGCAAACTAAAGTGCATTTATTTGTAAACGAACATGACGTTGTTTTACAGCTTTGTAATTTGCGAAATTAAATGTGTTTTTAAGTGGGTAATTTGAACCAGTTTTGATGTGATTTAAACCTTAAAGTCGTTTAGAATAATATAAGTTACCAGGATTTTTGTAATCTTTTAGAAAATTAACTTGCATCTTTCTGACTGATCGACGTCTTGACAATTCAAAAGTGAACTACTTAAATGGTTTAATTTGATTTTTTATACCGTATTTCTGACTTTCTGAAACATTCAAACCTAATGTATATATAGTTGTTGCGAAAGTACCTAATTGAAACTAAAATTTGTGTCATTTTCTTAGCCTGTTATTGTTCTCCAAAAAAACACAAATTCCCAAAAAATCACTGTAGAATTGGGTCCCTTATTGCAACCGCTAACATACGTCAAATACGTAGCACACTCCATTTTATTATGTAGACGACTGTTTGCAGTACAAGATATTTCATAAAGAGTTGTATAAAGTACAAGTATTTGTGCTTTGAAGGAGAATTCCTTCTTTGTTGTGATGGAAGCATATCTCAAAGTATGAAAGCTTGGAGCTACTCTTCTTAGTAAAATATGAATATTTTCATTGTTTGTTGCATTCTTTTGTAAATTGAAAGAAATACGAAAACACGGGGTTAAAAAAATAAAATAAAATAAATAAATAATAGCCTTTATTGTTGATCTTTGTTTAAATTACAAAAGTTTTTTTAAGCCTAGAACTTACTGTATTATTAACTAATAATAATTATACCTCCTGTTAACTAAACTTAATAATATTATGAACTGTTATTTTTTTTTTCTAGGCAAACAGGGTTAAAGTAAAACACAGGGTTAAGTAATTTTAAAAACAAGTGAAGTAATTTGTTATTTCCATGTGTTCTTCTTCCATAATTTATCATCAAATCAGTTAGTCTGCCGAGCCAGCCTTTCAACCATGTTGGGGTCAGCTTCCAGTCGAAACGGATGCAACTGAGTACCATTATTGTGTATATGTCACCGGAAAATTGCAGACTCCGTAAGATTGTAATAAATCTTTATTAGATTATAATTTCTCGATATATAATGAAAAAATAGGTTTGCATACAATAATCCCATCCAAATTCAATAGCTTTCAATATATCCGTGTCTTATTAAGAAAAAATAGTTTACAATTTCACGCAATATTTTACAATCTTACAGCCTTTGCAATTTTCCGGAGACATGTATATGGAGAGACTGTCTAAATGACCTCTCCAGCCAGTAACTGAGTATTAAGGCACCCCTTTGCAAGACTGGTTCACATTTCCTGGTTCGTGCTTTTCGAGCCACGGAGGAGTCTCGGTATGTTAAGGTGGTCACCCATCCACAGATCCACCTTGGCAAGGTTTGCTTAACCTTGAAGATCGACCCGTGCGGCTGTTATTATTAAAGAAATTCATAATATTTAAATTCACAGAAACCTATACGATCACTTATGCACGTTACGTTAGAAGCTAGTGCACGGCGCATATGCGTTCTTAAACTTTGAGAATTTGTTTCTTATTCAATAATAATAATATCTAGTTAATGCAAATCCAATACTTCGGAAGCGATCTTCAAGTGCGATTAAAGTGATCAGTGGTGAAGTTGTGTTCTATAATTAGAGTTGTTAAATTAAAGTGTCATTTTGGTTACATATTTAATCGGCTTTTTTTATTGTCCCGAACCCCAAGCTCGTAATAATTGGTGTCAGAAGTGGGATAAACATATACAATAGCTGTTCAGAAAATTGATGAGATTTTCAGAATCCTTCCAGAAAATATGAATGCTCAACTTCTGTATCCTTCTTCGAACTGGGAGCACAGTAGCCATGCATCTTACTTTAAACATTGATAGCATGCTCGTTGGCTGCTGCACTATTTACTTTAATTTATAATGGCGGTTAAACCTAGGATAGATAGTGCTTTGGGCAAATAAAATTACAATATTCGAATCACGGATGTTAACTTTGGAGGAATATAATTATTTCTTCGTAATGTTAATGGAAATTAATTTGTCATGTTAAGGTTAAACGAGTTGTGTACACTAATATTATTAAGAAGAAAAATTGGTATTTTTGTGTGTGTGTATGTTTGTAATGAATAAACTCAAAAACTACTGTGCCGATTTCAAAAATTCTTTCAGCAATGGATAGCTACATTATCATCGAGTAACATAGGCTATATTTTATCCCCGTACTCCCACGGTAACATAAACTACGCGGGTGAAACTACGTGACATCCGCTTGTAGTTCATAAAATAATAATAATAATATTATCTTGGGACAACTCACACACGGTTATCCGATCTCAAACTAGGCGGAGCCTGTACTATGGCAACCACACAACTGATAAACATACTTATATATTTCTAAATACATACATACCATAGACAAATTACACCCAGACACAGAACAAATGATCATGCTCATCACTAAAAGATTGGTCCTGGGTGGGAATCGAACCCACGACCTCCGGTTTAGCAGTCAGGGTCACTAACCACTCGACCAACAGGCCAGTCAAATGATAAGATGCTCTTGACAAAGTCACGTTCAATTCATCATACCGACCCCAATATAGTTCCCGAACCCGAAACCGAAACCGGATTCAGCTATTAAAATTTATAAATATGAAAATATGAAAACAAATATAACAGAATTTAATAATAATGTAAATACAAATTATGCAATACATCAAATTAAAATAACTAATATAGTACATATATCTACCTATATACACAGACCTAACAATAAATATATTTATACATATACATAATAATACACCCAATTAAACATATCTAATAATTTAATGTAATATTGAATTCCTTGAATTGCTACTTAGCCCTCTTCCTCACACCATATTTTGCTGTGCCCGACAGGGTCCATATGGATCTTTTACTTTGTTATATCATCTATGTAATTCATATGGAATGCAATAAAGAATTGAGTATTGAGCTGAATACCAGTATTTTACGTGGAACAGCTACTTACGATACTTCTTGGCAAGACTGAAGCCAGATTTTCCGGCTTCTGACTATCCGTAAAGACTGCCAAAGGTCTACAAAAGGCAGGCGAGACCAATGGCTTAACGTGCTTTTAAAGCACGGAGAAGTCTCGATATGTTAAGATGGTCACCCATCCACAGACCGACCTTGGCAAGCGTTGCTTAACCTTGAAGATCGACCCATGCGGTTGTTATTATTTAGCTACTAGTTCCTCCTCGAGTCACGTTCTATCATTGTCAACTAACAATTGCGGAAAAATCCAACATAAATGGAAAAGCCACAAAAATTTCGTGGTCCTTCGTGACATTTCGAGAATCTGTATCGCTGATAAAATTTATCAATTCATAAAAAATAAACAAAAATAGAAACATGAAAACCGGACTTTATATATATATATCTTCTATACACATATAATAAAAATGTAACGGATCGCTGTCTGTACATGGAAGATATATGAGAAAAAATATTATTGGGACCTTTATCAACGCAAATGGCAATGATTATGATAAAAAAACAATGATTGTTAGAATTTTTGTCTGTGCGTTTGTGCATGCTTATCTCAGAAACAGCTATCCGATTAAGATGTGGGTCACTAATACATTGTGGTAAGCTTCAATTAACATTTAGTGTTTGTTTCATGGCAATCGGTTCATAAATAAAAAAGTTATGCCAATTTAAAGAATCACGCCGAACATTTGTTAAATTCTTTCTCTGTTCAGTAGCATTGACTGAAACTTTAAAAACGTCTGACCCAAGTAACTATTCGGAATAGTTACTTTTTTTTTTTAAGAATGGGAGATCATCAAATGACTTCTTCCGCTCTGGGTGGAGCGGAAGGGCGTGTCAGACTCTTACTGACTAAAACCCATCCGTGTTCCTTCTAAAGCCCTTTGTGTTCCAGGGCCGCGGTGACTTTTTCGAACAAATTCCGCAACCCTGGCAGGCTCTGGCCCTAGCGGGCCCCGTCTTCTATGCTGACATCTCTTTGAGGCGCGCGTGAAACACTACGCGCCATCGACCCGGGCCTGGCGGTGATCGGATAGCGAGCCACCCAACGCTCGCCGTCCGCAGGCCCGCGCCTGCGGTGGCCGGGGATCGCCCTGCGACTCCCGACGCCCGGGGCGTCTTCTCCTGTAGCGGCGGTTGGGACGAAGTCCTTGCCTTTCCCTCGCGCGGCCCGCCTCCTAGTTCGCTAGCATTACTGCTTCGCAGAAGGAGGTGACCGCTTCCCAAGCCTCTTCGCTCCGGACCATGGATACAACCAGGGCCGGACGCGAGAGGTTGCCGCCGCCGATCGCCTCGACGAGGACACGGCGGTGCTCTGCCCAAGCAGGGCAGACCTCCACCGTATGCTCCACCGTGTCATCCGGGCGATCCTCACAGTGCTGACACCCGGGCGTGTCCTCCCGCTTAATCCGAAACAGGTACCTCCCGAAACACGGAATAGTTACTTGGGGCAGACATTTTTAAAGTTTTGCAAAAGCTAGTTCTATGATATGAATGACATATGCGATAGACTGGCGCTTTTGGCGTCATTTATTTATTCAAATCATATATAAAGATATCCGACATCCGTGCCTTGAACGTTAAATCTGCTAGCTAGTGGTGGATACATCTAAAGGATATCAAAATTGTCATTATGATTGTGTCACAGAAATGAGTTGACATTCACTCAGCTTGAAATACTGTTTCAGAAGAGAAGATTCTTACTAGAATTCCACACTAACCTACATTTGTTAGATGGGCTTATTGAGAGGACAATATTTAGTAGGCAAAACGTTTATTTCTAGAAGGGTTTTTTTATAGAAGGAATTGTTATGGAAGTACAAAGTGATCTAAATAGACTAGCCATCTGGTTCCAGTGCAATTTGCTTACTAAACATACTAGTAAAACCAAATGCATGATTTCTCGTGCTAAAAATAAAAAAACTTCCTACACGTGTTGAATTAAATATAAATGGTCAAACCGTATTAAGAAAAAATACTGAGAAATATTTAGGTCTTACTCTTCATGATAAACTTACGATGAAACCTCACATTGATAAAGTAAGAAAAAAAATATCATCACTGACTGGTGCAAGTGAATAACGTTAATTTCAATCACTCTTCCGTGACTGAGGATAAACCTAAAGATTATCCAATTATCACACTCGTGTCGATACTCTTGCGCCATACCATCTTCCTAGCTCTTCGTGCTGTGCTGGCGCTGCCGCTGCGGCTGCAGAGAACCTCAAGCGGCGGAAATATAATAAACTTGTTGGTAGTTATATTTTCGAGCCGTTTGGGGTTGAAACTCTCGGGTCTTGGGGTCCTCAAGGCGCTTAGTTGACACTTCACGTGACCCAAGGGCTGGCTTTTGCCTTGGTCAAAGAATAAGCATTGCCATACAACGTGGCAATGCCGCCAGTCTTTTGGGTACACTTCCAGTCGACAGCGATGCGGATGAATTTTTTGACGCCATATTTTAGGGTTTATTTAGTTAGGAGATTTTATTTTTATTTCTAGTGTATATAGTTAGTTAAGTATTTATGGAATAAATTATCACACTTCAAAATCTGTTACTGCATACAAAAACCAATACGCCAATCAAAATGCTAACAAATCCATCGAAGCACGATAAAAATACGTCAACAATCGCCGATAAAAACCGAAAAAGAAAAAACTTGGACAGCGCTGGCAACACAAATAGTCGACGATAGTTATTGACATGGCTGTTGACTGGCAATAGCTGGCAACACTGAGCTTAAAATGCTGTTCGGCTTAGATATACAACAGGTTTTTTTAACTGATAAGTCAACTGTTTTTTGGAGCTTTAGACTGATGAGTTTTCGTAACTTTTTTTTGACAAGATGGGAAATGAGTTTGGATTATGGCTGAAAATGTGACTCGATAAGGATTTTGTCTACTTGTGTAGTAGCTGCTGCCCGCGGCTTCACTTCTATGGCCTACCACAGAGACAATGCAGTTTGCCGGGATAAAAAGTAGCCCACTCGTGATAGTGAAGCCTTTTAGGGTTCCGTACCCGAAGGTTAACCAACGGAACCCTATAACTAAGCCTCTGCTGTCCGTCCGCCGCTATAACAACAAATAATAAAAATTTAATTGAATTTAAATTAAAGGAGGCTCCCTTACAAGAATCTTTTTTTTTCGGTTTATGGTACGGAACCCTTCGTGTGAGAGTTCGACTCGCACTTGGCCAGTTTTTTCGTAATCTGATAAATAAGCACTTCTAATTTTAAAACATATAAACATTTAGACTAAAGTATATAGTAAAGTAAAAATTCAAATGAAAAACGAAGAGATATCGCGTTTTCTAAAATCTTGTCGCAATTATCTAAGTACCTACGTACCCATACCATAGATATTAGTTTGACAAACAGAGAGATTGATTGTCCAGCCGCAACAAACGATCAGTCGGCATAGACAAGAAAGACATATCAAGCATAGACAAGCATAGATCGATTGATCTATGGCACAGCAATGTAACACTCATTATTCTTAGCTAATTTGTCTCTGGTTTCCGACAAATGTTAATGATAATGACACCTTTGACACAAACTGTCTGATTGGAATCGTTGGCTCGGATCCTAAAGCACGTTATTAATTGACGATTTAAACTTTATTAATTAGGTTTTATTTTAGCTGTTTGGTTAAAGGCTTGTCTACATTGTGAGCATAAGAGCGCATCGAGCAATCGGCTACGAACCTTCCCCTTGCCCCTAAAGTGGAATACCTACTCGCTCGCGAACTCGGAAGTTTAAAAAAAAAACCTGGGAAATTATTGAAAATAATTGTTTAGGAATCATTTCTTGCACGCTTGCAATTGCTTACGATTATTTGCATTGTGAACGATAGCTAAAAAACATTTTTTTTTTTTTAGAATAGATAATATAATAATATGTAGATTGTAGGTTTATAGTTTAGGGTTGTCATCCTGACCGAATTGCAAGCATGGCGGCAAAAGACGGGGCCCGCTAGGGCCAGAGCCTGCCAGGGTTGCGGAATTTGTTCGAAAGAGTCACCGCGGCCCTGGAAAGCAAAGGGCTTTAGAAGGAACACGGATGGGTTTTAGTCAGTAAGAGTCTAACACGCCCTTCCTCTCCACCCAGAGTGGAAGAAGTCATTTGATGATTTCCCATCCTTAAAAAAAAAAGCATGTTGGCAAACCTCAGCGGAGACTAACATCGCCGTGGGAAACATCATAGGGCACAAATATGTGCGCTATTACACCAGCGTTTCCCTCACACCTGCCCACTCCCTCTTTCCCTCAACCGATGTATTATTTTCTAATGACCTACCTACCTAATTGACACCATAAAGAAAAAGAAAGTCGAAATAAAAATCACCTTACAATGTTCATGATTTTATTTTAAGGTGAACGTTCACTCTTACTGAAATACCGTATTCTATTGTTACATTGTTGAAATACTTGTATATGAGTATGGCACATACACTATGAGAATTCCGGTAAACTGTAGCACACTTTACTTATTGTTTACTCTAGCTTGCTCTCTGCACGGTTAGGACATAAAGAAAATATCGCAGAAGGTCAAGTCCACATCGCTCACAAAAAGTAGGTACCACTGAAGAAAGCCTACGGACTTTTATTAATCAAGCTGTTAAAAACAACAAAAACCTTAAAACATTTGTGTTTCCATCTTCTTTTTTGTTTTTGACCATCTTAACCAATCAGATTCTAATCTACTGTCAGAAAGCTGCATCAGTTCAAATTACGTACAGTTTATATATAGCAATCGTTATAAAATTAGATTACAGATAATAATCTGTTCCGCCATTCACTTTAATATTGATAAAATATAGTTGGTATTGAAAACCTATCTATTCTTTGCATTTTATACTTATGACGTGGTACTCACACATTTTTTGGAACGAAGTTCCTTATTGCACGGTACGGTACGGGCGGATGGGGCTAGGCGAACAAAAGAGTAAGATTTTCCGTCAGAATTTCCGTAACCGAGTGTCCCACGACACTCACGCACTGTTTTCAGTTTTCCTTTGATTGTAGCAATATGTAGCAACCCAAACCACCCCCAAAAAAGTTCACTAAAATCACCATTTTTTTTTTTAAGTATGGGAAATCATCAAATGACTTCTTTCGCTCTGGGTGGAGCGGAAGGGCGTGTCAGACTCTTACTGACTAAAACCCATCCGTGTTCCTTCTAAAGCCCTTTGCGTTCCAGGGCCGTGGTGACTCGAACAAATTCCGCAACCCTGGCAGGCTCTGGCCCGAGCGGGCCCCGTCTTCTACGCTGACATCTCTTTGAGGCGCGCGTGGAACACAACGCGCGATCGATCGATTGTTGTTTCTTACTTTTCAGCACAATCTTCAGTTCGAACGAACCTTCTCCATTTTCTCTGTTCAGTGCCAACGAGTGCAATACATATTTTCCTCCAAGAATAAATGAGTCAAATGTTGCACTAGTATGTTTGTCCATCTGTGTTCATGTTCGTACATGTGCCGACCTAATTCCTTATATGCACTTCAGTGTAATGCTGTGTTTATATCATAAAGCCAGATTTAGGTAAACCTTTTGAAATACTTCGTTGTTTATTTTAGTTTGTGCTTGGAAGTTTTAACGTAGTACATTATTGTTTGTGCATCACAGGCGTTTTTCTTTAGGCCACAACC
This sequence comes from Mamestra configurata, assembly GCA_002192655.3. NCBI lineage: Eukaryota > Metazoa > Arthropoda > Insecta > Lepidoptera > Noctuidae > Mamestra > Mamestra configurata. Next base: position 193,266 of record NDFZ01005446.1, read on the forward strand.
AATTAGTACATTTGAATGCAAGTGGGGAAAGTATCTCATTGCAGCCGAGGCGGAATAGATGTCCGAGCCGTAGGCGAGGCCGTTATGGAGCCGAGGAACTACAATGACAAATGCCCACGTGCACCAAACGACATTTTTCAGCCCACTTACTCAAAAAAAAATCACGTAATCATTATATTTAGTTACAGATTATTGTGAACAAATGATTGCGATTTTCGTGTGGGTTGACGGGCGACCAACCTACCTAGTTGGCCTGGTAAAACAGTCAATTGAATAGGCTGACCAGCACATTTTTCCAAACTAGTGCGACTTACACTTCATTTCATACCTAAAAGCGCTAGGGTTGGAGCCAGTTTTTTAGTACAAGTGTGCTGAAAACTTCTTCTAACGTAGTCGTCACAGACAGCTTTGTCATCGAAGAACCAGTCGCCTACGTCATCCCGGACGCGAAGTCGTGGCTATTCAACGTCCACAACAGTGAGGTTGCTCGGCGAAGCCTGTGAAGTCCCCAGGAAGCTTCTGTGATTCCGGGCGGAGCTAGGCTGCCTATGTTATCCAGGACGTCCATTGTACAACGGATGAAATGGACGTGCTTATAACCTTTAGAACGCCAGAGCATAAACGCACATGCGTGCCCCTGACGCCAAGCCACAAATTCGGCGTACTTTTTGTCACATATTCGTGACGTTTGGCGTACAGGGCACGCGCTTGCTTGTTATGTATACGCGACAATGGCGTTCAAAAGGTTAAAAGAGTCCCTACTTTACTCCACTGTAGGCGTCATTTTTCTTGTGTTATCAATGCATCACCTGTTCACCATCAATACTGTTCCGACAGGTATTTTTTTATTCGAATTCGACGGGTGTCTTAAAAGACTCAATTGTGCTACTCTCTAGCCTTCTACATTAAACGTACTGCTAAGGAGTGAACTTCCCTGCCGGAGACTGCGTTTCCTGATAACAACCTGGGAGTCGAAGTTAAGAGTGAGTGCTTCCAGGCAAGCGTACCCCATCGCCGACCACATCATTGCCCTGCATTAGATGAGATTGCGGACATAAGCGAGCATATCATTAATAAATAACCTCTGCCTTCCGTTCTGCCGTTGAGGTGTGATTGACAGGCCAACGTGCGAACAATTACACACTCAATTATACAATTACACATAACTCCAAAATAAATATGAAGTTTAAATAAAATTCAATCAAACACTATGCCACGCACTGAAATTGCAGAGCTAACTAAAATAATAAATTAATTTGCAAAATGTGAATATTCGCTGTGGCCTCCAGAGTGGCAAGATAATTACTTTTCACTACAAAATATTGCAGTTTATAAATAAAATCCAGCCTGCAACAATATGTCTGTTCCGTTATATTTATAACTAATTCAACATGTTAAATATTAAGGACAGGGTTGTCGAAGAAATATTCATAGAAAAAATACAGTTTATTTTTGGCGAAATATTTGGCATTAAAACGAAAGTGGGTATTTTATAATTACATGTTAAAACAAATCACTCATACGATAGCTGACATAACAGTAAATTACAACTATTTTCTTGCATTTCAATTAACGAGTTTTACAACAATGTCATTTTGACAAGATAACAAATGGTTGTTTTAATCCGCATTCTGTTTTCTTTGAGAAAGTTCACCCCTGCGCGTGGGCAAGCGCGCGATCTATCAGTGTCGTCACCAAGGTCGATGCGCAGACGCACGAAACAACTTCGGTATTTTCAGAACTGAATTGCGCAACGCGCGCGCCAACTTTTCGATTTTCTTTACTGTAAAAAGTTTTCGACGCTAATTAGCATCGATTCTTCCGCTTTGACGCGTCATCGTTGACGCTTTTGAATTTAGAAAAAAGTAAATGTTCCTCATTTCCGTTACTTTCTATATTCAAAAGTTTCTATTAGAACGAAGTTTGAATTTCGTCATAAACAATATTCGATTCTATTTATAATTTTCAAAAATCACGCGTCAGATTTTTTTTTCCACGATCTGTCAGGTATTTGACGTAACGAGTGTTGGTCTTTACAGCCGGGTGCAATTTTTAATTCGTTCCTCTTCATAATGATTTTGTTGGCAGCACGTAGACTACACGTGGGTGATGGAGCTGCATGTCAATGATCTCGCATCACTCGCATACTAGAGCTCGCACATATAAATAATTATGTACAACCATCACATACATTATATGTATAGAGAATTCCGCGCAATTCCGCCAACGTTTTTATCGTTAAGCACATTTATTTGCCAATGTATTTTAATGTTGTTGCAATTCGGTCTCTAATATTGTCGGAGATAGATTTACGACGGAGGTCAACCTAAATTTTACGGCAACAGATCTTTTTGACTTTCTTTATTAATAATAGAGTCATTTTAGACCGTCCAACATTCACTGCTAAACACAGTGTATCAAAGTTAATATTGCAACCTACTTACGTTTAACAGACACGATAGAAAGGGATAGAGATTTTGGTTAGCCATTCAATGCTGTTTTAAAAGAACAATGCTTTCCGTCACCTTTAGCCCTTACTGCGACAACTACCATAAACGGAATGTATGCATCGGAATCGAACAATTTAATTCCGCCAAGCAAGCCGTTCCATCATCGAACTACAAGACTCACGGTGGACCCACCCATACGCACAGCTAAGGAGTGGAATTCCCTGACAGAGTCCTTGTTTCCTGATAGCTACAACCTGAGGGTCTTGTCAAGAGTGAAAAGGTAACTTTTAGGCATGCATGCTCCGTCGTTGACCACATCATCGCTTTTTATCAATTGAGATTGAGGTCATACGCGGGCCCATCAATATACTAAATAAAAAACATATATTTCTACTTATCTTTCCTGTTTGTATACAGAGCCATGATGTATTTTTCCTTACATTTAAAATAATCCTTTCTTTATCCACCCATTTTAACTGAGTTTTATTTTCGAACATGACCCATTTGCTCACAAAAATACAGTGAAAACAAAATAAACCGCTTATTGCAGTTCCAGTAAATGCCATAAACGTGAGATCTTAAACGTTAATTAATGCGTTATTTCGCACTAAATGCCATTGTGCGTTTCCAAATGCGCTTTCGCATTGAAATACAACAAATTTTGTTGTTAAGAGAATATTCTAGATAATTTGTGTAATTGTGTGGTGTGTTTGTGTGCTATTGTGTTTTGTCGTAAACAATAGAAATTGACAGTTTTATGCAAGTGTTTTGTGTGAGAAGACAAGGTGGTATTATTTTAATGACGCATTTAAAAGTCCTTATAAAATATTTCGTCTATGACAATATAACCACTTTATATTTATACCTGCATTTCCGTGTCCTGTTAATTAACCTCTTATCATTAACAAAGTACAATTTACATTTGGTAGGCGAACGACGAAAAAAAAAACACAACAAGCAACATAAATGAACTTCAGACTAATATTATAAAGGCGAAAGTTTGTGAGTGTGTGTGTATGTTTGTTACTTCTTCACGCGCAAACGGCTGGACCGATTTAGATGAAATTCGGTATAGAGATTGTTTGAGTCCCGGGAAAGGAAATAGGATAGTTTTAATCCCGGGAGTATGTTCCCATGGCATAATTTTCGTCAATCACGAGGACGAAGCCACGGGCCGCAACTAGTTTCAAATAAACCATAGCATTTCTTTTCGAAACAAGTTACTTCGTTAGTTTTTTCTGTAATATTTCCAATGACCTGAAACATAAATTAGGCAAGAATTTGTTCCAAGTACGGCAGGCTGTGCCGGCGCTGCCGCTGCGGCTGCTGAGACCCTCAAGCGGCGCAAATACTGTAACCTTATTGGGAATTACAGTTTTGAGCCGTTTGGGGTCGAAACGCTTGGATCATGGGGTCCGAGTGCGCATCTCGTTTTCAAGGATACGTTACACTTTGCATGACCAGAGGGCTGGCTCGTTCTTTGCTCAAAGAATTAGCATTGCCATTGAACGTGGCAATGCAGCCAGTCTTCTGGGCACGTTTCCGGATGACAGCGATGCGGAGGAATACTTTGACGCCTGAGTGTACTTTGTTTTTGTATATGTACATACTTAGGTTTAGTAGATGTAAATAGTTCAAATAAATAGTTTAAGTACATAGTTTTAAGATAGTATATACTTATATTATATAATATTTATATATTATCTTAGTCAAATACAAGAATTTGAACCTGTAATAAAGTACCTAAAGAAGCAGGTTCATAAACCTTCGCAGGCGTTTTAACATGTCATATAATCCAGAAATACATTCTGACCTTACCACTAATTTATTTAGCTCTCCGTCATATTCTTAGCACCGTCATACTAACATAATAATACTGCGAGCGCGTTGTTTCGTGATTCTCGGTTAATTTAGCTTTTTGCTGCCCATAGATCCCTGAAGAGCCTCTGAGGGCACTAAAGATGGTATTCTCAAACATTTCAATATCAAACAGATTTAACGCAAGACCTGAAAAGATGAATTGTACCCATCATTATGAGCAACTTTTACTATGAGAACAAATCAGCAGAAAAAACCGGCCAAATGCCCCTTTTATTTTTAATTTTATTTCATTTTTAGTATTTGTTTTTATACCGGCAACAGAATTTATCGTTCAATTCCGTTCATCATCTGTGAAAATTTCAACTGTCTAAATATCACGGTTCATGAGATACAGCGTGGTGAAAGACGGACAGACGGACGGACAGCGAAGTCTAAGTAACAGGGTCCCGTTTTACCCTTTGGGTACAAAACCCCAAAAATCAGCAAATCAGTACATTTGGTCGAGTTATGAAAACATTAGTATGTATATAGATTCACGAATTCTATTGAGTTAGTCAATTAGATTACTAACATGGATGGACACTTTATTTTTTATAACCCAAACAAATAATGAAGACAATATAGTGCGTCAAAATGACGAATGATGTAACACCTTGGTTCAGTATTTACCTAGAAGTAAGGTCACAAGCCCGCACTCCTAAACTTTGATGCGCTTTGTCTTTTTTAATTTGATAAACATTCTGTTATGTATAGTGACGGACGTAAAAGAATAGCACCATTCCGTCACTTCCCGTGGGTGTCGTAAGAGGCGACTAAGGAACTCACCAGAGAATGGGTAGCAGCATTCTTTGTGCAAAAAAAACTAGCTGGTTAACTATTCCATCAATTAAATTATCAAAACATAATTGACACATATTTTTTATCGTTTCATCATCAGCAGCCGAATGTCCACTGCTGGACATAAGCCTCCTCCAAGCAACCCCCCCCCCCCCGGGTTTCC
>NDFZ01005446.1:198590-263307 GCA_002192655.3 Mamestra configurata
GGTTTCCATAATCACCACGCTTGGCAGGCGGGTTGGCGATCGCAGTGTAGCTGTGCACAGAGATGCACAGAGAATGCTTGAAACACGTGGGTTTTGTATGAGGCGACTAAAAGACTCACCAGAGAATGGGTAGCAGTATTCTCTGTGCAACTGGCAACCCAGGGGGGTTGCCATAAACCCCTTGGAGGAGGCCTATGTCCAGCAGTGGACGTCATTCACGTGATGATAATGAAACATTAAAAAAATAAGTGTTTAATATTTTTGATAATTTTATTGATGGAATAGTTAACCAGCTAATTTTTTTTTTATTCAGCGATCTTCCCCATTCTGATACTCTCTCGTCGCGACCAGCGCGACGTACTCTATAGTAACTACTTACCAACCTTACATACATATATGTATATGTAGTACGTTGTTTACACGTTATAACTATTGTAGGAGTAGAACATTAGAACTGTTATATTATAAAACGGGAATGTCGTAAGTAGCTATGATATTTATAGCTGCAATGAGTTTTTGACAGCCCAATTTAGACGATTGCAAGTGTTAGTTTGAGAGAGATGTTGCGGAATTGTTCGAAAGAGTTACCGCGGCCCTATAACGCAAAGAGCATTTTGGAGAAACACGGGTGGGTTTTAGCCAGCAAGAGTGACATTGCCTCCCGCTCTGCTCAGTCGGAAGAAGTCATTTGAAGATTCTCCATACAAAAAAAAAAGTTTGAGAGAGATGGGCACACGACATTATTGGCATCCCAGTCCTGTGGGCACTGGATGGAGTTAGCACAGATAACGGCAGATGCTCACCAAAAGCAGGCAAAGTCGGGCTGTGGATGATGAAATGTAACCTTTGTAATTGTGAGAAACATAGAGTCTAAACTACAACTTTATTTTACGCTACGAATTTCACAGGATCAATCAATTAACTGAATAGGTCTAGTAGATTCGGATCAAACAGGCTGTGACAGACGGACAGACAGACATACAAGTGCTCCTATAAGTGTTCCGTTTCTTCTTCACAGAACCCAATAAAATAGATAATACTTTCTTCAGAACGCCACTTAATACCAACAGCATTAACTCTTGTAAACAAGATTTCTTAAAACATAAAGAAACCCGTGGATTTCTCAGAAGACATTGTTATGGCAGCTCTCGGTATGCTCACGCACACTTCAAATATGAAAACAGTTTAAAGAGAAGGAATCACAAAGACTTTCTTTGCCATAATTTTTATTTCTCTTACGAGGAAACCTTTGTTAGTTTAAATAATATTAGGTAAGGAAATACTGCATTTTTCTAGTTTGTTGATTGGGTAATCTTATTTTTTAACCCCCGACGCAAAAACGGGGTGTTATAAGTTTGACGTGTCTGTGTGTGTGTGTGTGTGTCTGTCCATGGCATCGTAGCTCTCGAACGGTTGAACTGTGTTCCAACTTGTTTGAAAGGTGAATTAGACGGGCGTGTTTTTAGCTATGTAAGATGGCCGCCGCCACAAAATGGCGGATTATATATATTTTTTCACAACTCCCTAAATATGGGTATCAAATGAAAGGGCTTGACTAGTAGAATACTTTGCAAATTTCAAATTCAAGATGGCCGCCACCAAAAAATGGCAATTTACATACTTTTTTCACAACTGCCTCAATATCATCATCGTACTCCGATGTTGTTTGATGGTTTAACAATTTTAATGATGATTTTACAATAAGTAAAAAAAATATATATGCTAATTTATGATGACACGATAACGAGTGCCCTTCAAGGAAAGACAAGGCCCTCGCCCCAACCGCCGCTACAGAAAAAGACGCCCAGGGCTTCGGGAGTCGCAGAGCGATCCCCGGCCACAAAGCGAGCGATGGGTGGCTCGCTGTCCGATCACCACCAGGACCGGGTCGGTGGCGCTTTGTGTTCCACGCGCGCCTCAAAGAGATGTCAGCATAGAATACGGGGCCCGCTAGGGCCAGAGCCTGCCAGGGTTGCGGAATTTGTTCGAAAGAGTCACCGCGGCCCTGGAATGCAAAGGGCTTTAGGGAACACGGTTGGGTTTTAGTCAGTAAGAGTCTGACACGCCCTTCCGCTCCACGCAGAGCGGAAGAAGTCACTTGATGATTTCCCATCCATGAAAAAACTAGTATCAACAAAAAGCTATGAATAAAATAAACCAACTTAAACAAGGAATGCACATTACCGAAGATCATTGTGATTACAAACACCGCAACATACCAGTACTATCGCTTTATAAATATCCGGTGATAAAACCGAATAAACATGTCCGTCACAATCTGAATCCGATCAAAGCTTTCGTACTCAAATATTTAAATATCCCGATAGTTTTAAGAAGTTAAATATCTTTCACACGTAGTTTATGTATAAATACGAATAAAATATTATAAATGCTCCAACGTCTGTCTGACATGTTGTCGCATCGTCCACCGCTGGACCGAAATCAACGAAAATTTGAATTCAGATAGCTTAATCCTCGATTTTGGAATTAAAGGCTGGTTTCTGTATTGAGTATTAGGAGTTAAGATGATGTGAAATCTTACTTTAGTGCCAACGTTATGCAGGTTTTCAGGCAAAGTAGTGTTTACAAGAACTCTTCAAAGTCTTACCCCCATGTCTGTTCAGACATTGAAGTTGAGTATTTCTTAAACTCTACACATTTATGTTAAAGTAGGAATTTACTCGTTTTTGATTCCAAATACTCAATTCAGATAAAATAGGAGTAAGAATATAGGTAGGTAAACATATTTTCTACCTAGAGTAGTTATTTTCATATCCGATATTAAAAGTAAAAAGTTTTCATACAATATATAAGTGCCATTAAAAATATTATTTGATGCATTAATTCAAACTTGTTTGAAAGACGGGCATTTCTGGCCGCCATTGGAATTTGGGCGTGTCGTATAAATGTGTAAACATATATTTTAGACTTTTTCCAGTCTATTTAGGTCTATCTGGAATACTGTGGATGTCATCGGGTCATTGACTCGTGAATTTTAAGCGTAGTAGTAGCCATCTTCCACTATTTTACTCGTATCGAAAATAGGTAATACTTCATTGGAAGACTAAAAAGAGTTAAAGATTCAAATTTAATTCAAAAATAAACCATTTACCAGGCACTTTTGTACTGTCAAGGTCGGTTAGACAAAAATATAAAGCTGTTTGCAAAACATGTAAGAAACTCCATGGACGCCCTTTTAATTCATATTCGGAAACAGGTAACAAGTGAATGATGAAATTACTAGAAGATGCTGGTTTTATTTTGACGGTGTGGACAATGGACCAATGATGCGAAGGAAAAAAACAAATAATTTAAAAAATTAAAACACGCGCCATGTCTAAAAGTGAACTAAGAAAATGAAAAACAAGCATTGAACCCGAAAATTGAAAAATTGATAAACAACTATTTTATTGCAGTCGGAGGACAGTTCCCTGGAAGTTTGTCGCCAGATTTAAGTACTCGTATTTTCTTAGTTTTAAAATTAAAATCAATCACATCAAGTTATTTAATTTACTTGTTTATCTACACACGTAAATCTCGCGACAAGCTTTTATATCATATAAATTATGTAATGACGTTATAAGTTGATAGTATTTTTTTTTCTTTTTAGTACACGTAAGTTTGTTTTTTTTTTTTAAATACTTTTAATTATTTTTTTTCTTTTTTTTGTTATTGATGGACACGTTTTTCACAAATTCCAGACGGATTGGTAATGCTGAGCGGATATGGGATTTTCCCAAAAATTTAGTTTCGAAGGACGGTTGGCACTCGCGTCAGGTATTCTCTGCCATTTCCTGCTTAGTGGAAGCTGACCCGATATAACGGCGCCGACGACGTTGGAAATGGGTAAGTGAAAAGCTCGAATTGTCGAAGAATAGAAGCATACAAGAGTTCACTTATTTTTTTAAGTCACCAATAAGTGAATTTCCCGTTCTTGCTTTACATACTTTTAATTTCGAAAAAATGCACGGTTCCCCGGGAGTGTAGCCGCGGTAAAATGGCTAGTCCACTATAATGAAGCATGTGACAGCAAATTAAATTAAATAATAAATAAACAATTCATGTTTTCAGTTAATTAAACTCTTCCTTCATTTCTTTAAAGTAAATATGAATACATAAATAATAACATAATTTAATAATAATGTTAATACTTCAAAGAATTTCATAATAATTACCTACACAATTCTTATGCAATACATAAACCTAACAATAAATATATTTATACATATACATAATAATACACCCAATTGAACATATCTAATAATTTAACGTAATATTGAATTCCTTGAATTGCTACTTAGCCCCTCTTCCTCTCACCATATTTTGCTGTGCCCGATATGGATCTTTTACTTTGATATATCATCTATGTAATACGTATGGAATGCAATAAAGAATTGAGTATTGAGTAACCAGAGATTAATCCTCGTTAACATCCAACATATTAAACCACTTACCACACCGTTCAGCTCAATAAATAAAGAATACTACAGAATTATTTAACTCTAGCCCAGTTTAATGTGAATGTTTACGAGCGAGGTGCTCATGCGCAGGATGACGTCACACGCGTGAGCGCGCACTGATGAAAACTTTGGCCCTTCATTAAATTAATGTTATGAATTTTCTTTTTATTTACATTCACGTTTGTAGTCGGTTCGATGCGAAAATGTGTAGACGCGTTTTCATAGAAATTGTTCTAAAATTGCTTTATTCTTAATCAACCTATGTTATCTCACTAGCTTTTGCCAGTGAATTCGTACGCTCATATCCTGTTTTTTCTCGTTCCCGTATAGCCTACAGCATTCCTCATGAATGTGGCATATCATATACAAAAATAATTAATCAGACTGGTAGTTACAGAGATTAGCGCGTTCATACAAACAAACAAACTTCAGCTTTATTATTACTATAGATACAGATTGCTGCTCCCCTGTAGCCTTCCACTCTTTCAGTGCTATATTGCTCAAAGATAGAATCATTTCCATGATGAAGCGTTGTCGCTATGGCGCCTCGCATCTGTATGTGGAGATAGTTGCTTCCATTTTCATACGCTGGCCACCACCACTTCACGGAAATTGTCTTTAGTTCTTCGTTTGTGTATAAGTGTGTATTGCTCCAAGCCACTTGAAGCAGCAGAATGGGTATTTAAGACACTTTGCGACCACAGGTCCTGCAGCTTTTTATGGCCGGGGAATGGCAGATCTATGGTCGGCACATATTCACCTCTATTCTTTTAGAGATAAAGTTAATAAATAACCTACCTATAACTCTACCAATCATCGAGAGACCTTCATTCAAGAAAGAGTTTTCCGAGCTATTTTTTATCATAGATTTAAACTCGTATTTTAAACATTATTTTATTGCTTCATTTCTTTTCTCTTGGTTTGGAGTAATGTAACAACACAAAATCCAATCGAATACCCTAGTGACAGACTGAACTTTATAATAATAGGGCTTTTAAAAGCCATTTCAATGAACAGTCTCAAAAAAACAGCTCACAGTAAACAGACATTGTTCTCCGCTGTTATGTCTACAAGGCCGGGTTTTATAGCGTTATTACCGAATAGTTACGGCTGGCGAGCAACCTCGAGCTCTGGGAATATCGGAGTTACAGCTGTCCATACTGTGCTGGTTATTGAATCGATTTTATTTTAACAGTATTTTTCCAAAATTTTTTGAAACTGATACAAAACTTACCCGGTAACTCCTGGTTGATCTGCCAGGGTTGCGGAATTTGTTCGAAAGATTCACCGCGGCCCTGGAACGCAAAGGGCTTTAGAAGGAACATGGATGGGTTTTAGTCAGTAAGAGTCTGACACGCCCTTTCGCTCCACCCAGAGCGGAAGAAGTCATTTGATGATTTCCCATCACTAAAAAAAAAAACTCCTGGTTGATAAAGGAGGGTAGTAGAAATTATGTTTTTGTCTCTCTTCTGCTGTCCCTTTTTGATTGATTTCGTTACGGGATCCAAGACTGTTGAGTCGTTTGTCTGGAACTCATCAAGTTTCACTGACTCGGCGTTTTTCTGATGGTTGCCACTGTCGCTTTTGGTTCTCAGAAGTTGCAGTGGTTGGCATAACTACTTCAACTAGAATGCAGGCACTACTGCTTGATACGTTTACACGATTGTTTTAACGTTATTGTCAGCTAAATGTGATAAATTAAATGCCATTCTATATTGATCAAATATCGTACCATTGCAACTACAATTGATTGAGCCAATAAGCTGCCACAGCGCCATTACGTAGATTTGCTGGTTTAAATCTAGTATCCAGACTCTGGACTGCTACTGAAACATTCTGAATTGACAAACCTGTGGAACAAACGCAACACTTTTCCTCACCTAAGAATTAAACCCTGGACCCAGCTGTCGTGTTTCCAGGTTAAAGATAACCAACGAAGCAAAACAATAAAATAACAGACCTTATAAATTAATTGAACTGTTTATTTTTCCTACTACAATCAAATAAAATAAAATAAAACCGTCCAGCAAAGGATGTTTATCACACAATAAAAAGAAACAGATTATTATTCCAAACTCCCACATTTAGCTCTGCAATGGCCAAACCAACTGCGGATCTGGAAAGCCTTTATACACGCCATATATCAACGTTCGAAGCAATAATGATGTATATCAGCATTAATTCTGAAACTATAGTATTTCCGTTTGCTAACCATAAACAATACGACGTGATTCATGTTTAAGAACAGCTTGCTACTGGAAACTAATACTTGAGAATGTTGAGATCATTATTTACAATATCTTATTTTGAGATTGTCTGGTTTCAGTAGTTAGCGATGACTTAGGAAACTTTTAGGTATGGCTTTAATAAGTACGCATCCTGAAAAGTTTTTGGGCTACCTATTCCAAGAGTAGCACACCTATGCTTTTTCTAGCGTTAGCCATCCATAACCCCACCATGATTCCAGTGACACAATGTATACCAGAGGGGTGATACGAGGCAAATTAATTAATCCGTGAATGCGTAATAAGTTTATTTGGTAATGCATCTCACTATACTTTACAAAACATTTTTAATGTCTTGTACGACTACTTGTATTGTTTGTTTTTCCCTGTTACCATATTCGAACTCCATCAAATACCTATTTGAGTTTTCATCCAACTACTACCAAAAACCAATTTCCCATCCCCATTTTTATTTTTAAATCCTCGACGATATCACTCATAGGCACTGGCAGTTTTCAGTTACATTATAAAAACTATGGGGCTTAAATTTTCCTTTTTCAAAATGCGTTCCTATTTCAAAGCGGAGTGACAATGCGAGAATCGGCGCTCATCGGGTGCGCTCGGCTCAGCTCGGGCGCTATCGGCGCAAACGACGCCAGTGCCGAAGTGTCGAGTTAATTGAGCTTCGGCGACACAATCCGATCAGTTTGATTGTTTCCTCGTCAATTCGTACACCTGCGAATGCTATTACGTATGGCTATAGGAATTATAGGCTATTGCTATTGGGTTTTTGCGATTTCCATTTAGTGTTCTAGTTGGGTTCGCATTTTGTTATTATCACGACTTTTAAACCACCTCACTCGATGCTACCTTACGGTAGTTACGACATGTGCTAGTTAACGGCACAGAGCATCGAAGGTTCTTTGTAAGCTGGACAGAGCTCAAAGCTGTATCTTGGACACTAAAAATTGACTAGCGAAGAAACCACATGGAATTGAAACGTGGTCGCTCACAACAATATTTTTTAATGGTTTTGGAGCAACAACCCCGTACCGGAATAGGTGAACCGATGCCCTGAAAAAGGCCGCGGGAATCCCTTAGATGAGAGAAGCCAGGGACCGGGCGATTTGGCGACACTTGGCGGAGGCCTGTGTCCTGCACTGGACGAGACTTTCCGCTGAAATCATGGCGATGATAACAGTGACAACAAATGGTGATGATAACAGTGACAACAGATCATTTAAAACAGTTGCTCTTACAACCATCAGAACATTCGTAACGATCAAAGATAATAGTTAAACTTTTCTATAGTTAGGTACACTTTTAATTACTATAAACAAGTTAAACATTAAACAGAAACTATGAACGACTAGACTAGAAATAACTCGTAAGAAAACTTAGCTTACTAAGTTAAATTACTTAGTTCAAGTGTAATCTTTTTAGATTACCTGGAGCGAAGTTAGTAATACTTTTACTAAACTATAAAGTTAATAAGTCAAGAATAAAACAGTTAATTGTAATTGCGTTTATCATCGATCCACTAATCGTCTGCCAGGAGAGATAATTGGTACTGCCAGGGTTGCGGAATTTGTTCAAAGGAGTCACCGCGCCCTGGAACGCAAAGGGCTTTAGAAGGAACACGGATGCGTTTTAGTCAGTAAAAGTCTGACACGCCCTTCCGCTCTACCCAGAGCGGAAGAAGTCATTTGATGATTTCCCATCCTTAAAAAAGGAGTGATGATTGGCAAGCATTAGAAGGAAAAAAGTTCTAGGTATGATCAAATAATGGTCATTATTAACCGACACAACAAAAAAGTCTTTAAACTGATTTTAATTATAATTGACTGTTTGTTTTTCCTGAAAGCTACAAAATATTCATCATTTACTCTTGACTTGAAGACTGTCTTTATGTCAAGAGTGAGTATAGTTACTACTTCAAGTTTGTTCCATCGTCGACCACATCATGGCACCACACCATCAGGTGAGAGTATGGTCAAACGCGAGCTCATCAATAATTTTAAATAAATGGCTGACTGAAGAAAGAAAATACTAAGTTCAGTTCAAGTTAAGAAACATACAGTTCTTCCAACCTAAAAGACAGTTGTGATTCAGTGGTATTTGTTGCGCCAATTCTTCTTCCCGTAGTACCCACTAGGAAATGGTGACGGGCGGGCGTTTTGAGGGACTGACGTTCAAACAATGTTGTCTCTCAGCATAATTTTAATAGATGCCTTTTGATTTGATTTGAATCCTCATCGCATACCCATACCAAGGTAGACGATTGCAAGTGCTTGCATGGGTATAATTAAGTCGCAACTACCCAAACGATAACAACCCTTTAACAGCAGCCCGCCAATACAATAAAAGACGTCCTAATCCTTCCCACAAAGTTATTACATCCTTATATCCCCAAGGTACAGGTTAAGATCCGCAATAAAGAGGGTGGCCATTTTGCGCGGATCTATTTGCCATCAACATAGGTAATAGTGAGGCGCATTATTATCCCGCGACGATGCTCGTGAAATTGTTAATTAACGGATACGGGACGGACAGGTGACATCACTAGTTTATTGGATACAATAAGTAAGATACTTTACTAAAACATGAACGAATAAATCTACGGATAATATTTTTTCAAAAAATACCCATAACTTTGGAAATGAAGCATCGTAAAGTTCAAACTATGAAATTTTCTTGATTCTTCCCTTGTATAAACAATTGAACGGTAATTCGGGAAAAACCCTAATTTTACTCCCAAGTTACCGGGGTCAAAATCGTTGCAGCTCTAGAACATACGTATGAAATATTTAATAAATTACCAAATGGAATTAAGGACTTAAATATTATTCAATTTAAAAACAAATTAAGACATCTATTGTTGGAAAAATGTTATTTTACTATTGACGAATTCCTTAATGATTAATTGTAAGTTATTTGACAATGATAATTATAACAAAATTATATTTTAAATGTTATTTTTATTTGTTGTAAACCTTCCACAGTGTAGTCTTTTTAACCCAAAGGTTGACTGGTAGAGAATGCCTTGATGCATTAAGTCCGCCCATGTACATTCAGTTTAAATAAATAAATAAATATTTATTTAATTTTGACATTGATAATTATTTAATTTTGACATTGATAACTATTTAATTTTGACATTGATAATTATTTAATTTTGAAATTGTATTATTTTCTTTATTTCCATTCATTATTTATATGAAGGTATACTCAATGGTTAATGTTTTGCTTGTTTTTTTCTGTCTTAAGATATGTTGTGTTTAATTCTAATTATTTTGTTTTTATTTTATATAATAATTAAGTAGGTACTAATTATGTGAAAGAGTGTACACCTTTAAGGTAGATTTAGAGGAACGAATTATTTATTATTAAGATCTCATGTAAAATGTTCCAAAAAACACAACAATAAATAAATGAAATGAAATGAAAAAAATTTAGGAACGCACTTATTACCAATCACCTTGAATAAAGAAATCTTTAGGTGTGAATGTTTAGCTCAAAAGCTATTTCCAAGAATATTTCAGCGGACCATGTTTAAAATTAATAAGGGTTAGTATGATATATAGGTAATTAATGAATTTGGCAATGTATGCTGCAACGGTAATCCGTAAGTACAAGACAAGTTTGCTTGCCCTCATTTTCAAGGAAGTTTATTTTAATCACACTAATGTCTCCAAAAGTATAAATGTCACTACAGCTGGGTTGATGCTCTTATGTTTTATCGGTTCGAATTTCAATTCTCTTCATTCAATTCGCATCTAAAACACATCTTATTTCCCTATATTTTAGCAAGTTTTTGACATAGTTGTCGCCGAGACAATATCGCCACTTGAATTCGAACGAGAAGTGGTGTTCAAAAAATAGGTTCTAAACCAGTGGTTCCCAACATTTATTTGATCCGATCCACTTTTATTTATTTGTTGTTAGCAGGGGCCAGTAATCAAGAAAAAAATTAAACTATCTTAAAAAAAATTATATCCTAAACAATACAGATATTAAACTTGTAGCATAAAAACTACCTACTAAAGAGCATTGTCATAGAAAACACAAAAATTCTGATAGAAACTTAAAATCAGTTTGCATCAATGACATTTTTGAAGAGAAAAGATTGAAATTGTTAACCTTTCGCGGACCATATCTTCGCCCTTGCGGACCACAGGTTGGGAACCACTGTTCTAAACAATACGTCTGTGTACACCAGGACATCAACCTACAACAATCTGTCAAATTTTTCTTATAGATTTTCAATTTTATCTCTAAAGCATTAGGTTCAAGGTTGATTGGCAAAATTTGACAGCTTCGAGTAGCTTGATGAGCTGGCGTCTGTACAAGCTTATGCCGTGATAAAAAAAACCGGTCAAGTGCGAGTTGGACTCGCGTACGAAGGGTTCCGTACCATTATCTATAAAAACGGCAAAAAAATCACGTTTGTTGTTTGGGAGCCCGCCGTAAATATTTATTTTATATTCATTTAATTATTTATTTTTAAAGTGAATATTTAACTAAATATTCTGTGAATATTTCAAGCGTCTATCTGTTGCCGTTATCAATGTCAGGCAAAAAAACGTTCAAAAATCACGTTTGTTGTATGGGAGCCCCTTAAATATTTATTTTATTCTGTTTTTTAGTATTTGTAGTTATAGCGGCAACAGAAATATATAATATAATATAATATATCTTGGGACAACTCACACACGGTCATCCGATCCCAAACTAGGCAGAGCCTGTGCTATGGCAACCAGACAACTGATAAACATACCTACATCATCTGTCAAAATTTCAACTGTCTAACTATCATGAGATACAACCTGGTGACAGACGGACAGACGGACGAACAGCGGAGTTTTAGTAATAGGGTCCCGTTTTAACCTTTGGGTACGGAACCCTAAAAATCAACCGATTATCACGGTGGCAGTTAAACAACCGCTGCCGCTGAGAGACACTTTTGTTGACACCATCCATGCAACCCCAGCGTGTCAGTGAGTGTCACCGAGTGGCCCAACAAAAAAAAAGAAAAACTAAAAACTTTCGAGTCAGACCGTTAATTGCAATAAAAAGAACCTGAAACTGTAACTGACAATTTTATTGAGGGAGACTGAGTCAAGGTTGAGTCGAGTGAAGGAATTAACTTCGAGTGTTACCTTATATGCCTCTGATAGCTGAAATTTTTGCCCTTTATAACTTGCGCGGACACGAACAATATTTTAAGTAACTAGCTTTTGCCCACGATTTCGCTCGCGCTCAAATTTTATTTTCGCGAGTAATGTAGTTTATAACCAGTGATCGGATCATCGGGCGCTAATATCCCTAAACATCACTAGTATAATACGGACATGCTTTTCAGATTCCCGGATCCCGGAATCGTTCGACATTCCTGAGATTGCTTAAAATTGCATACAAAATATAGTTAGAACTCGTTGTGAACTGTCATTGTATTTTTTTTAATTTAAAAATCCGATTCTAATGGAACTTTTAATTTACAATGAAAGTTTTTATGATTTTTTATTTGTTTTGAATAAAATAAAGATACTAAATCAAAATATCCACTGCTACAATTTCATTAAGTTTTTTATAGTTCTTTTTACAAAATTGCTTATTTATTTAGAAAGGAATGTCCATATTATTCTTTCACGGAAAGAAATTTAGGTATATAATATATCCGTCTCCAGGGTCCTAATATTAGTTAGGATGGCGTATGTTGTCGCTGAGTAATTTCATGATTTATTTATTTATTTATTTATTTATAAGGTTCACCCACAGCACATATATGGACATAGATGCATTGAGTCTTATGGTAATATTCTAATATATATGCCAATTACGGGCAAACACAACATTGACAAAAACACGCCAGATTATTTATACACTACTACAAAGAGACACGACATAAAAACAATAACATACAGTAAAACGGAGAACATAACAGTAGTAGACCAAGGAAAACAGATAAAACGAAGTTAACTTTTTGGACAACTGACTTGATCAGGAGACTTGATAGCATGTAGGGAAGCCAGGATTCTCGATTTAAATTTCGCTTTAGAGTCACCAAATATATCCGTCTCAGGAATGGACTTAATAAGTGAATTCAGGTTGTCACACATCTTCGCTAGTGGGGAATTGCGACCTATGTTGGTACGGGTAGAAGGGCGATGGAACAATCTGGTAAGGGGATACCGTGGAATGTTGTGCGGAACACTCAAATAAATGCGCGATAGTAATTCACAACAATCAATATGGCCGTTGACTAACTTGTAGAGGAACAAAAGGCTATGCATAACTCTTCGTTGATATAGTGAAGTTATATTGAAGAATGTCAGACGTTGTTGGTATGGGCACCTATGAGATATGCCGGGGGCCATAAAAGCAAGGTGTTTGGTGAAAGCCCGCTGTATGGTCTCTAGACGCTGGGAATGTATAGCATAAAATGGGTTCCAAACAACGCTGGCGTATTCCAACTTGCTGCGCACTAGCGCATTATACAGAACGATTTTAGATTTTACAGATCTAAATCCTTGAGTATTCCTTTTTAGAAAACCTAGTAGCTGGGCAGACTTTTTAACACAACTATCTATATGTTGCCTAAAAGTTAATCCCTCATCCATGATCACTCCGAGGTCCCGGATTTCACTGACCCTGGTAAGTGTTACGTTATTAATTTTGTAAGATGTTACGCTAGCTTTTTTCTTTCTTGAAAATTTTATATGAAAGCATTTTTTAGCGTTCAAGGTCATGCCATTTCTATTGCTGATCTATGATTTACGCTTATTCATGCATTAAAACAGCACCCACAGCCCTATAATAATGACAACCTATAACTATTCCATCATTAAAATTCAACCCTCAACTCCACGTGCAAATTACCCTTCAATTCCAAGAAATCCGATCGAAGGGCAACAAAACGGATCCACGGTCAATAAGGGTCTCTTTATGCCCAGGTTACGGATCACTGACGCCGGCCGTTAATCGTGGCTCGTGTTGCCAGTAATTGAGTTTGTCTCACCGGAATTAAGACAGTTAAAGTTTACTGATTAATCTGAGAGGTTATGGTCGAGTCTTAAGGTGTTGGCTGTTTGGTTCACGGTTTAAATGGGTATGATTATGCAAAAGTAGTGGCCGTAAAGTAGTTTCCCGACGGAGTGATGTAAAATGACGGTGTATATGACTTTGTTTAGTCATGTACAGTCAACAAAGCTATTTGGTATACAAGTAAAAATATTAATTTTTCCACTGCCCATATTTATTTCTAATGTGTGCATAACTTTCTAAGCTTATGACATACTTACCAGTGTGCTGTACAAAAATCTGCCTCCATACCAAATAGCCTTGTTGACGTAGATACAAACAATGAAGAATTAGAGGTCCGAGATAAAATAACTTAGTGATATAGGTGTGAATAGGTAACTTCTAGGCCAGCGTGCTCCATCGTCGACCACATCATCGCTTTCCATCGAGAGTTTAGTCAAACGCAAGTCTATCAATAAAAACACAAATAACTAGAAATTCACTACTCATTTGAAATTCATTCAAACCATGTATAAACAAACAATTATTATTTTCATATTGTCCAACATATTGAAAAGAAATGACCTAGAACCATGACCGCTTAATCTACATCTATTTTCACACGAAAATGTGGAATTATTTGAAGTATTCTAAGCCCCGCAGCGATTTCAACGACATTGTTTATTTCATAAACAACATTCAAAATATAAAAGTACCATTAACAAAATAGTCGCTCTAACAGATATTGATCGTCAATCATCGAATATTTTTTGGCACTCACTGAGCTCAGGCGCGCCACTTTATTTTCTTTAAATAAAACTTTTAAAGGGCTGTCAACGTTACGCAATATTAAATAAACATTTAATGTGGAGACATTGATACGACAATAAATGAAAACACTGGCAATACTGGTTCATGGGAATATTTTGAAACTATTATAAATCCTGTCACCGAAATTATAAAAAAAAAAACTTTCCAATTGCATAAAACGTCAAAGAAACCCAAACTAGTCAAGGATAGTGACTACTATTCTGACGAAATATTCCAAGCAGTCTGTTGCAGTTAGTCACATCAAATCTGTGATAAAAGACAATATATTCGTAGGAACTAGTATTACCAGTGTTTTGTTTCAGTATCGTATCGTCTCTCCACCTTGCATAGTTACATATAGTTACATCTATTTATATAAGTCTACTTATTTCTTAGAAAAAATAAATAGATTAAACATTTTTATTAAAATACAATGATATTTACAACTGTTTTAATAAATACTTAACTATTTACACTTAAAATAAAAACTCCTAACTATAATATGGCGTCAAAAAAAAAAAAAAAATTTTATGAAATCTATTAAGAGTTCGACCGTTCCATCCAACCGATTTAGCGACTGGTTGTATCAATCTCTCAAGTTTCCTCCTGAACATTTCTTATGTTTTCATAACTTTTTTACTCAGTATCCCCGGTCGTTTTGTATTCTGACTCGCTGGAACAAGTTCTTTCATTTGAGCTGTTGCCTACTTAAATTGGTGGAGTTGGAGAGGAGCTAGGTGTGAACATTCAACTTGACTTTAAAAGATGTACAGCAGCCTCTAGTGAAAATTAAATCCCCTTAAATGCCCTTTTGGCACAATATTGTTATATGTACTTAAGTTTTGATATTCTCTATTTGTAAGGAGTTTTTTTTATTTTATTATTGTGCCAATAAATGAAATTTTCTTTCTTTCTTTCTTTTAATGCTATATCTTTTGTGAGCGTTAAATTTGTTTAAAAATGTTCGTAATACATAGTCCGAATAAGGTATTTTGAAATTATTTTCAAAACAAAAATCTCCATAAAAAAAATAGAAAAGGATCCGGAGTTGGAAAACTTTCATAAACTGGAAGCGATTTTACTATGGGGTTGGTCTATGAACTCACTGACGGGCATGGCCTGTCGGGTCAGGTTATTAAATAGAAGTTTATGTTTTCCTTTTGTCCCAAGACATACTGCTGTCTCCTCTGTGGAGAATCTACTTTTTCCGCTTCGTCGCTAACGTGAAGGTAAGTTTTTCCTCAACACATTAGGCTAACGTGTCACAATTTAATATGTTGATTCAGGTCCATATAAATATTTTTATTTTTAGGGTTCCGTAACCAAAGGAACCCTATTATTAAGCCTCCACTGTCCATCCATCTATTCGTCTGTCTTCGTAATAGTTAGACAGTTAAAATTTTCAGGATGTATTTCTATTGCCGCTATAATAATAAATTAAATTAAAATATTAAAGGGGACTCTCATACAAGATACGTCTATTTTTCGGATCACGTTACGGAACCCTTCGTGTGAGTGTCCGACTCCCACTTGACCGGTTTTTATCTTCATTTGCGAAGTCAGTTTCAATAAAAGTTTGGTGAACTATTTTATATTATTTATAGTATCAGTGTAACCATTAGGACTTCAATGCAAGAGTTTATCGAAATCGCTTGCCCCAAACAATAAAATTGATTACTAATACTTTAATCAAACCTGACAAAAAATATAGCTACTTACTCACGACAAATTTAAAGTCAAAAAAATATTTAGACCATTTAAATGTAATTTTGAATGTCAAAATTTACAGTTAATATTAAATGAGTCTAGTGTCCATTCGCAAAGGTAGATTCTTATGGAGAATAACGGACAAGAAACTCCATAGTTACTCTTACCAAATAAAAGTTTTACAATATTTGTTATACATTAATTAATTATATGTGAGGAACCTAACCACGTCCATACATACATACATACATAAACGCTATCTACTCCAGCCGCTCGTATATTTTCTATTAGCCTCGCATGAGGGATGGAGTTGGTTTCAATTGCAGCTGATAAGTGATAACAGATAAGAGACGCAGACAATATGAATGTACGTCACAGCTCCGTTGGCAAGCCGGCGGCGGCGATTGGATTGCGCTGACGTAGAGCTGCTGGATGTGACTTGGTGACAGAATAATATTTTTTATTTACTTTGCACACGAAATTTGAATTCATACTGACATAAAGAACCGTAATTTTGTCATCTATTATGTATTAATTTTGTCATCTATTATGTATAGCGATAGGGCTTTTATTGTTCAAAAAAAGTGCTTACGAGCTGTATTTGGTGCAGGCCCATTGGAATCATGCAGACCCATATTAAAAGAGCATAAATTATTATCACTGGCATGCTTATATATATTGGAAATGGGAGTGTTTGTAAAAAAACACCCTAACCTATTTTGTAAAGCCGATAGTGTAAACATGTATAAAATAGGTAAACACTCAAGGGATCCAACCAGATTGGCTATGCCTAGGTGTAGAACAGCATTTTGCCATAAAAACACCAGTCGAATGGCAATAAAGATATATAATAAGATACCTAAGATAATTAGAGAACTGCCTACAAATCTATTTCAAAAAAGACTCCGAACATGGCTTATTGAAAACTGTTTCTATTCGATTAATGAATTTATGAATTATAATACGAAGAGGAATTTATTACAGACATGAATAATGTAATTGAATTAACTTTGACATTCCTGTATGCTTATTTTGATTGAACATTGTAACCTTTGTAGTTCTAACATTAGTATTTTTTAGAGTTGACATTAGTAATTTTCATAGTTTGACATTTTTAATATTCATAGTTTGACATTTGTATTTGAATTCTTGACATTTTCCTATCGTGACATATTTGAATTATTACAATTATTATTGGATTCATAACAATTATGTCACAATCTAAATTTGCATGCTGAATTTAGTAGGCGGAATATGCAGTACTATATATAATGTATTTTAAGATCTGTAAGCACCATATTTCATGCAAATAAACGATATTATTATTATTATTGTACAAAAATAAAAAGAATAAATTAAAATAAATAATACATAATACAAATTTATTTGCGTAAAGAAAGGATACAATCCAAGTTACATACTAAAGATTTCACATTTATGGTAATTTTTTGTAAATGAACACCGATGGAAGGAAAATCCTGTGTTATCAGGGCCATCCGTTCGTCCATTAGGGTTGTGATACAGAAAATTAGAGAAGCTTAAGAGTAACTGTGTCTATAATGAGTGGGTAAGCGCGTGTAAGGGTGTCTGTGGTTATGAACCTAATTTATTTATTTACTAGCTGCGCCCCGCGGTGTTACCCGCGGCTTATCAGATACTCCGCGTGAATGTCGAAAATTATCCCAAAGGAACATTTCTCGGGATAAAAACTACCCTATGTCCTTTCCCGGGACTCAAAAAATCTCTATACCAAATTTCATCTAAATCGATCCAGCCGTTTCGCGTGAAGAAGTAACAAACATACACACACTCACAAACTTTCGCCTTTATAATATTAGTGTGATGTGATTAATTATTTGTAACGGGTGATTTTTTTGCTGGTATCTTTTTGGCAACACTGTTTTTGACAGATCACGCGTGAATCGTGTCTTGTGTCATTGTCAAACTTGTTCAGTTTGGTCTATAATTTAACCATGAATCGACTTACGAACGAACAACGCTTGCAAAATATTGAATTTTACTATCAAAATGCATGATCGGTTAAGAGAGTGCATCGCGCACTTCTTCCAAGCGAGCGCTACCGTGTGATGATTGGCGATTTTTTTTTGCCCAAAATGGAAGAATTGGACATGCCTGACATGTGGTTTCAACAAGACGGTGCCACATGCCACACGGCACGCGAAACAATGGCCCAATTGAGAGCCGCCTTCGGTGAACAGTTTATCTCACGTTTTGGGCCCGTCAATTGGCCGCCTAGATCGTGTGATCTAACGCCTTTGGACTATTTCTTGTGGGGCCATGTTAAGGCTCATGTCTACAGGGATAAACCAGCAACGATTGACGCACTGGGAGCCAATATTGAAGCATTTATTCGTGATATACCGGCTGATATGTTGGAGAGAGTGTGCCGAAATTGGGCCTTGCGAATGGGCCATCTAAACCGGAGCCGCGGCCAGCATTTGCATGAAATCATCTTCAAACATTAAATTATATTGATCGTTCTATCAATTCCAATAAAGATTTCATCAAATTTTTCAAATTTTTTGTGTTTTTTTTGAAAATCAAATTCTATACCTCTTAAAAAATCACCCGTTATAAGGGTTTCATCAGTGCTTCTGTACTCTCCTAATCTAGGGTAAGGAGAAATTATTTTATTATTTTTTTTACAATTGTAAGTGTTTAGCGAATGTATGTTAAATTTTTGATCCATTTTATTGTAAATGAGGGCACTTAGGTACGGGTAAAATGAAGTGGAGCTGAATCTATTGAGAAGCCCAAGAGTTGGACAGCCCACTTCATCACTCAGAGAGAGTATCTGCCTCAGGGGCACTAACTACAGCTGCCAGTGTACACCCTTCGCAGGATATGTCCCACCTACTTTCCCGATCGTGGCTAACGACAGAGCGGTACAAGTGATCACATTCATAAAAACTAATGGGACATTTGAGAAGGAGTCAATTTACACGAAAAGAAATAAGGAGAATGCTACTCACTTCCTTGGGTATGGTGGCCAGATGGGTGACTGCATAAAATACCTGTTAACATTCAAATGCATCCGATTACACTGGGATGCCAGCTCAACATGGTTGAAAAAAGACTGCTACAAAAGTCGTAGAAGTTTGACTCTGTAAGGAGCTACTTTCTTAAGAAGCTTTGTTTGGTGATCATCCTTTTTCATATTTTAAATTTTTACTATCTTTTGCCCGTGATTTTGAATGCGCATATCCCGTTTTTTCCCTTTCCCGTGTAGCCTATAGTCTTCCTCATGAATGTCGCTATCACATACAAAAAAAAATCCAAATCCGACTGGACTGGTTCCAGATTGGACGCGTTCAAACAAACTCTTCAGCTTTATTATATATTAGTATAGTTTTAATGTATTGATGATTTTTCAATTAGTAGTTAATTAAAAATCATTTAATGCTTGACACATCCAGTAAACACTTCAAGATTCAACTGCACCATAATCACGCACAGGACACGATCTCAAGAAATACCAACGAACAAAAAATCAAGTCGTCACGTTGACGTCACGTTATTGCCCCGCGAATAAACGACAATCGTCGACATCCAAAATAAACATGTCCTATTCCTAACCTGTTTGTGAAGAAGAATGTGGGCGAAGGAATAATTGCCCGACATATGTACATGTTTTGCCCGGCTATGTAAGAGGGGTGCCACACGCTGCGTTGCGTAGTCGCTACGACGACGGAGCGATGACACTGCGCTGTTTAACATATAAATCCGCAGTGTGATTCTGAAAACATCTCACCGTGAAAGCTCAGGTGAAGTGATCATGAAGTGAGCTGTCAATCCCTATAATTAAAACGAAATGACAGTTTACTTCATGTTCACTCCACCTAAGTTCACACAGTGAGAAGTTGACAGAATGGACCGAGAGATTGATATGCCGCACGATGCGTTAAAACGACGTGCGTTAAGGGGCCAGAGAGACAAAGCTAAGTTAAGCTGCAAGGATGGAGCGGCAACGTAGCGTCGCCACACTCCAAACCTACTACATCGTCGTCGAAGAGCGGTGCGTTGCGTTGCGTCACTGCATTGGTCCGTATGGCATCCAGGCCGTCGAAATCATAGCGTTACGTAGACGCTACGAACCGGCAACGCCTGTGTGGCATCGCTCTAACATGGGCCAAAGATCGTTGAAGAAAGAGAGATATGTTATCAGTTGTCACTACAGTGAGGATGTTTTTGTACTCAGCTGTCGTGAGGAAGAAAATCAGGGCTTTTTCGTGTGTTATTTAGCTATCGAATTGAGGAAAACCTTCTCGGTTGGTTATCATTATCAGCAGATTATTTTATCCATTGCTGGTCTTCTTATTCTTGAACTGAACATGTGTACTCTGATACTTATATGCACCGTAAAAAGAGATGGAAGCCTATTTCTCAAGTACAAATTGGGACTTATTAATTTAAAATAACCCGCTTTCGATGAATTTTAGACTTCACGAGTATGTTTTCGTTTACATACATTATGGAAAATGTTATGTAGATCTTCCATTACTAGAATAGAAAAAGAGATATTTTTAGAGGTACTTGAAATGACAACTACAGGCCTACTTACGCCTTGATTTGTGATCTTGAAATACGACAAAATTTATTTCGACTTTTATTTTAATAATTCATTGAAAGTAGGCTTGACCCACATGAATGGCATGGAATCTTGTTTATGATACTCATATGGCCTTGGAACCATTTGAAAATTAGTAAAAATAAAACTAATTTCGATGTAAACACCCTCTCTCTAGATGTATGAGAGATATCTGTGCCAAGTCTAACACGCTTTGATATGGATTTAGAAATACGACAAAATAAAAACAGCTGCTAACTTTTGATGGAAAAAGTAGCGTACGTAATAAAACCTACGTTAATACGTGCGATGTTTGCATACTTAATAAGGCGTATTTGTAACTGACTTCAAAAAAACGTTCTCAAATCGGCTGATTTTTTTTGTTACCTCATAACTCCGTCATTTACGAACCGATTGGAAAAAATATTTTTTCATGTGAAAAAGATATACGTTCCGATTGGTCCCGTAGACATTTTATCAAAATCGGTTCAGTAGTTTGGTTTCTAAAACAAAATAGCCGGAGGAAATATATCATCTAAGTAAACGAAATTGCGTGTTTTGCTTTCCTGTGACTTTCCAGTGGTGTTGTTAGGTTAGGTGTGGTTTTGTGTACCACAAAAATGTTCCAAATAAAAAACTTTTTTACAAAAAAATACAACCGACTTCCAAATAAAAAAAAAACACTAAAAAGTATCAAATAACTTTAATTTCGGTGATTTGATAAAATACGAATAAAGAACCAAAAACACCGACTTCCGAAATGAAAGTTATTTTATAGAAACACTACAAAAAACACTTTGTTGTGTTTTATTTAATTTTAAGTCAGTGCATCCTGAAATACAGGCTCGACCAAGCTCAGTACTTGCTCATCTTTGATTCTTTGCCTACCTGGTCTTTTCCAACTATTTTGGGATCGACTCCTAGTCAAACCGGATTCAGCTGAATACCAGTATTTTACGTAGGCCTGTCTGACCTCCACAACCCATTAACTGGATAACACGGTAGTTCTTGGCAAGACTGGAATCAGATTTACTGGCTTCTGACAATCCGTAACGACTGCCAAAGATCTACAAACGACAGCCGGGACCAACGGCTTAACGTGCTTTCCGAGGCATGGAGAAATCTCGGTAGGAAATGAAAGGTCAACCACGGCACGAACTCGGCACGATGATCGATTCTTGCGGTTGTTATTTTTAACTTGTCTTTACTAACATAAAAATACTAACACATTCGTTTAGGGGTTAGTTTAAGCAAAATCCACTAATGTACATATGTGTGTTGTTTTGTAGCAATTAAATACTTTGTCTTTCTTTCTGTCTATTTACATATGGACAGTGAGCACACTGTTCAAATTGTATTTTTTTAGAAAATATTTATTTATTTATTTAAACTTTATGTACAATAGTGGTACATGGGCGGACTTAATGCATCAAGGCATTCTCTACCAATCAACCTTTGGGTTATAAAGACTATACTGTGGTAGGTGTACAATAAATAAAATTAAGATACAAAATTGAATTTTAACATTTCGGAAAGAATATACAGATAATATATATAATACTAATAAAATACATATAAGTATATGCTAAAATAATAAACTAATAAATATGATATATAATAATCATACCGATTAAGAGAATTCATAGTAATCATGACGAAGAACGACTAAGAATGACAAGCTTTTAAGTAGTGTTTACGGATTTTACGCTTAAAGGAAAATTTTGACTCCGCCTTCTTGATGTCAAGGGGAAGCATATTCCAGAGTTATAAATATTATAAAAAGTTTTTTCAAATTGCATCGTGTGACACACCAAATGAAAGCAATTTTTTTGATTCTTGAAAAAATACGGATAATAGTTCTTTGCCTACAGATTACAGGAACATATTATTATATAAGTAAATTGTTTTAAGTAAAACATTAAAAAATGAGATTCGTTCGGAACCCTTTGCACGCGAGTCCGACTCGCACTTGGCCGGGTTTTTTTCTGAAATTCCTCTGTAGTAGCCGTAGGCTCGCCCTTATAACATGGGACTTAACCATAACTAGTGAAATGTGGGTGAACCATGGGTGCTCCATAGGTTTACTTTTATGCCGTCATAATCAAAAACGTATCGACCCAAAACGAAGTAACCGATTTCCGACCTTAAGTTGTTTTCTTAATGTCGGAAATCGGTTACTTCGTTTTGTGTAAATACGTCCTTTTATCCTATGGTGGCAGTACTGCCAAGCCCTTTGGGGCAATACAGGCGTGATGATATGTTTTAAACACGTATTAACAAGAACGAGCCTAACCAAACAGTGCGACACCAAAAAAAACATGCGGGGCAGTCTTTGGGGGCTGCTGATAGAAGTGAAAACTAAGCAATGCTAAAGCGTTCGGTGACGATGACGCGAGTTCCATGATTTTTGTTCCCCCAAAAAGTACACATACATACATAGTACATAGTATACATATAGCTCATGGAAAGCGTTTGGTGACGATGACGCGAGTTCCATGATTTTAGTTCCCCCAAAAAGTACACATACATACATAGTACATAGTATACATATAGCTCATGGAAAGCGTTTGGTGACGATGACGCGAGTTCCATGATTTTTGTTCACCCAAAAAGTGCTCAAACGCACTTAAAGAAGTTTTCACTTCAAAAATTTGCCATAGACAGAAACAAAAGACAAGTTCATCACATAATCTGATACGTGTGTACGTCAAGCCATAAAAAGTGTTTGTTATCGAGACCACTGTTCGTACGTACATATGTTAAATAAAAGAAGTTTATATGTGCTTTTTACTACCTCGTCGGGCATCGTAAATATCCATTAGGCTAAATCAGGGATGTCACGGGCTGATAAAACTGATTAGTTCCTTATGACTCGGTGCGGTTGCAGGGAGCTGATGTGGGGTGAATTAGATGTCAGATTAAAAGTTTATCTTTTTCTGTAAACAGGAAATAGTTTCGTGAATTATTGGCAGACAAACTCCGTACGGTTGTACATGTTTAATACAAACGTCAAGTTCAGAAGGAAAGAGTGTTTTTTTTTTTAATCTTGTGTTTTAGAGGCTTTTATTCTAGGAACATGTCAGCCCGTTGAGTCATAACTAAGCAATACAGCAACATAATTAATATAAATCTAAGCTAATCAAGGGATAAGTAACAAGATCTCATTGACTCGTGAATGTTTTAAATAAGTTGATAGCAGCAGAAGAAAGGGGATTTGCTAATATTACCAAAAAAATCCCAAAATCCATCATATTTAACTTAGTGATTTTTCAAACTTAAATTTAGAAAAGACGTTAGAAATGTTCGCTCTTTACTGTTTTTTTTTGTGGATAGTCCAAGGTCTGTTGCATATTATTGTCTTTAATTTAAAATCGGTACAATCATGTCCAAGAAATATTATGAGGAACGTATAGCGTGCTCTTGAGGCTCAAACTTTCTTTGTTTGCTTTCCCACCAGGGCGATGCACGAGAAAAAAACCACCAATGGGATCACTTTATTTTTCTAGCCAGACTTACCGCAGCTCTGATGGAAAAATGCTAGCAGAACACGGTCTTCTTCTTATTTACGAAAAAAAAAAATTACGACTAACTTCTATAAATCGAAGATTCCGGAAGTCGGTTTAAAAATACGAAGAAACCATCAAAAACACCGACTTCCGAAATTAAAGTTATTTATACTTTTTAGTATTTTTTTATTTGGCCGTGAAGTTTTCACTTCAAAAAAAGAACTAAGAAAGATTTTTTGAAATTGAGCCTCTACGAAACTTCGTAGCTCGTAGCTAGCGTAGCCTGCGTAGTCGTAGCTCGTAGCCAATAATAATTGTGAACATTATTATTGATAAAAAATATGTTTGAACGTAACTAATGAATTCTAGTTTCATTGATTTAAATAAGCGATGTATAAAATTTTCATCAGTAAGTGAAAAAATCGTAAGTATCATTAAACAACATATAAAGATAAAACAGCATTATTTAAGTATTTAGCTAAGAAAGGTCCATTTTCTAAACCACTTTTAACTAACAGGATAACATAGTATATAAGTATAGAAAGGTAACATAGTATTGATAACATACCCATAAAACCTTCTAATTATACCGTAGTATAATCATGACTGTGGTTCAAAATAGTTTTTCCATGTTTCTAATATGTTTCAACAGATGGCGCTGCTACCCTGAATCTTGATGTGAACCTGGCGGCCACGCTATGGAACTAATACCACTGCTTGTCTAGTTAGAAATTATAGCTAAAAACTATAGGTGGAGCCAATAGTTCGTTTCAGTGGCTTCGGTATTAAATAAATGAGTTAACTTTAATATAAAGTGTGCTACCGTTGATTCTGATTACAAGAATATTGTAGAACCTAGAAACCTCCAACGGAAACTATATCTTTTATTACTGCTTTAGCTACAATAGCTGACTGTTTATTTAGGCAAATAAGTAAGTAATAAAGCTCATTTTTCGATCTCATCATGTTTGGCAGGGCGGGGCAGACTTGGCGAGAGATTGCCCAAGAGAGAGAGATTTGAAAGGAGAAAGGGGAGGTCTCTTTGCCCAGCAGTGGGCATAAATGCAGACTAATAAAAAAACAAAAAATATTTAACGCCAGTTAGCTGTCTCTATCTTTTAAACTCGTTTTCACAAAGAGAGATTTTTTTAATTAAGTTAATAATGTGTCAAACCTTACGTTTTTTTATTTGAGATGGGTTTGCTCTTGACTCTAGTCTAGGTCATAGACTAGAGTCAAGAGCAATACTATATAGAGAATATAGAGACTTTAATGACAAATGTCATGTTTTCAGATTAGAGTTTGGGAGATGGCGACTCTAGGTACTTCAAAATTATTTCGGAAATCGGTGTAACACTATTTGACACCTAAATAAAAAACCGGCCAAGTGCGTGGCGGGCTACGTGCAGTGTAGGGTACCGTAGTTGCAACTATTACTATATACTACTGTTTTCCTTTTAAATTCGTTATATATACTACTACCATGAATTTTTCACGTCTCCAAAAACAACTGTTTAGCTGGCAAAGGGGTGGACACTTGACTCTAGCAATAATTTTCTGGATGGATAAACGGTTCCTTGGATGGAAAAATGGTTTTCGCACACCTTAAATATTTTTACGACCTGTATAACGACAACATGGGAGAGACGATAAAAAAAAACATCGACACGTGTACCTACCTAAAAATGTTTTTTTTTTCATGATTTTATTTCACCACTTTGTCGGGGTGATTAATATGTACACCCATACCAAATTCCAACTTTATATTGCTAAGCGTCTCCTAGCTAAACTACGGACAGACAGACAGACGAACAAGGCGAAACTATCAGGATTCCTTGTTGACTACGGAACCCTAAAAAAGCGTTGTTGGATTTTCAACCCTCGATGCGTTGATTTATAATAAAACTAGCTCTGCCATTGGCATCGCCCGCATGATAGTTGAAAAGTATACCAAAGGAGCATACTACCGGGATGACAAGTATCCTATGTCCTATTCCGGGACATGGTCTACTCGGGTGCCAAAAATCGTCAAAGTCACTTCAGCCGTTTAGTCGTCGTAAAAGGTAACAGACAGGCAGAGTTACTTTTACATTCATAATATTAATATACTACTTATTTCACATAATATTATTACGCGCCAGAATTAATGCCGGGTGCATAACGACATTAGTTACTACTAGCGCCATCAAGTATCGTGTAGCAGAACTAGTAGAGTCAAGTACCTTCTAGTATTTTCTATGCTAGAACATTCTGAGTTCTCGACATCTGGTCAGTCGGGACCGGTATTTAGGCGAACTTACTAGATATTTCGACAGCAGAAGTTTCTAGAATTAACTGACCTATATAAGGAGCGCGTAGTACGCGACCGGGTCAGTATTGGATTTGCGATACAAGCAAATACTTTGGAAGCGATCTTCAAGTGCGATAAAAGTGATCAGTAGTGAAGTTGTGTTTTATAATTAGTGTGTTTAATGTTATAATTAATGTTATTTAATCGGCTGTTTTTATTGTCACGAACCCCAAGCTCATAACAATATGTCCACGATGGCAGTGCTTTTTTTTACTTACACATTTTTACATAACCCTAATGCTACATGTTGAATCTGATAGCACCTACAGTCAAATTAAAGACAAATACAATTTTATAACTTTTATTATAAAATTAAATTATACTTAAGTATATACTATAATAATGTGTAATAGGATTAAGCAAAATATAAAATCTATAGTAATTTTAATATAAAATAAATTTATAATACCTAGGCGTATATGTATGATAATATACTTAAGAAAGATCACACTGACTAGATTGCCACACCCCTCGTCTGTTTTCAATATGTTTATACACTATAGTGGTGCTAACTGGCCTTTGATATAGAAAATAAATAAATATACGGGTACTTAATAAATATTATGTGAACAGGCTTCTTCTGGGTAAGCTCGCTCCATCGCCGGCTTGGTCTCTGTCATCTATGACCTAGACTAGAGTCAAGAACAAACCCAAATTAAATAAAATTTATATATATATTGTAAGCCAACGGGACACCGTTTCTGTTTTTGAGAATATTCCCTTCAATTTTTTAAATACATTAAATATAAACTAAGTAAACGTTACAATAATATGGTCGATTTCTAAGCATAGAAATTCATAAATTACACGTATTTAATAATTATGTATTATAAATAGTAGATAAGTATAAACAGTGCAATAAAATATATAAAATTTATCCACCAGTCTCATCACTACAGTGCTAAACATTTATAATTTTAGTTAATCACAATACACAAAACATTTTTTTATTGGGAACATCGGAAATGCCAACACCGTTATGAAAACACGAATCTTCCATAATTAATTTGTTAGTGCCCATAACTCCGGTCCAAAACCAAAAAAAATATAAATATTAAAGTTTAAATATGTATAGAAATTAATAAACGTTAGTATGGACTATTAATTAAATTATAGGAAGAGATAAAGATAAATGATTTTATAATATATAAAATAAAGGCAATATAAATAAAATAAATAAATAAAAGGGAGCATTAGTATCAGGCAATATAAATTAATTATTTACGAAAACTTAGAGAAGAGAAGTAAATAATAGATTTGGTAACTTTTAAAACAATTACTATAGCTAGTAATTAGAATACCTACACTTATACCTATTTAATATATTTTAAGACTATAATTAAAACATTATTCCGATATATTTAAGAATAATTTAATAATTACATCTAAGATTTCTTTGGTAAGCTAGCTGTGTTCGTGAGCATTAGTAAAAATACCGAAATTAAGCGTAATATTTCGGTTCGCCATTATAAATCGATTTATATACAAAACGTATAATTATTCGAAGATTTATTCAATAAATAATATAATTATATTGTTAACTAAATTAATAATACGTGTGTATTTCTTTCTCCTTCATTTATTAACACAATTATAAAGTTTATTTAAGAAAATATATAGTTTACATCGCTAATTTTGTATCTAAAATAAAATAAAAATAATTTACCATCTATCCGACGCTAGGGCTACATGTAATTAGCCCTAAAAAGTTAAAATAAAGGAACATAGTTCCAAGTACAATAATTTAGACAACAATTACACTTTATTTATAATATCTGTAAGTTAATATATTACTTTTAATCCTATTAGTACATAACACTAGCAAATAGATAGTTTAAAATCAATAATTATTCAGATGTACATTTTCGTGATAAAATATGTTAACTTTAAAAGTGTATTCTCACGTGGATTGCCTTATTACATTCCTTATTATAACTAACACCAGAATATATATATAATACTTATTAATAAAATAATAATATATATTTACATATATTTTTTTTATAAATCGGTGAATCCATGATGTTTTTCGATCACTTGGATGTTGTCCAGGTCCTCTGTGCCTGTGATGATCTGCAGAACCCTGAATGCCTTGGATTGTCGTGGGGGCCCCTCTTGCGTAAACTTGTGGTAGTATACGCTGGAAATGTTTAAGATATAAATATTAATAAATTGATACATCAAATGTGACAGTTTTAGTTATAGCATGATTCTTTGTGTGAGTTTGATGTATAATTTACAGAAGAGATTTTAATATTTTAGGTTCTGATTTCTTATTTTATTATTTTCAGTTTTATACATGTTTTAGAAACAACCAGTATCATCAGAATATTATAATGAAGATCTTAGTTTTTTCGAGTTAAACTAATTAGTTTTTATTTCATGTATGATGATTTGCTTTAAATTTTAGTAATAAAAATATTTAATGTTATAGTTTTGAAAAAGAAAATCCAGAATATAACACTGTTTTAAATAAAATACAACGTCGTTAAGAATCGCAAAATTTAGCAACAGATGTGTAATGTACCTAACAGTAGGTAGGTACAACTACAGAAAAATAGCCGTGACCTGATATCAATCGAATAGGTATTAAAGATCGTGATGAACCTGAATAGCCAATTAATTATGGCAACAGTGTTAGAGAATGATTCGATTAGTGGAAAATAAAATTAGAACGTGTGGAAGAGCGCGCTAAATATAAAGCAAGCGAAACACTGAGTCATTTAGAAGCGGTGCAGTAAAAACTGTTTACTTTGGACCAGTAGCTCCCTTAAAACCGGCCACCGAAGCTGAAACGAGGATACACACTTGTAATGTGATATTTAGTTTAAAACATTGGAGAAACCCTGAAGACGTTATTGAAATGGCAGTGACGTAATTGAGTGTGTCGATTATTGCATGTAAACTCTCTTTTAAATTTTGATAACATTTATTGTGCTATTGTGCCTGTATTGTGGCAGTGGCAGGCTACAAGTGTGAATTGAAAAAAGTTTAACCATTTAAACGTCCTAATTATAAATTTCAGATATTTACCTCTTGTTTGCCCCGCCATTTCCACCTTCAATCTGAATAGGAATTATCCTCGTCTTTGGCTGACTATCTTGGAAACTCCTGTTCAGGGTCGGCAGATCAGGCTGCTGGTTTGAGTCTTCTAACCTCACCAGCTGTGGTGACAACACCCTCATGATACGCTGGGTTGGTGGCGAGAATGGCGCACGAGCTTCTGGATTCTGATTCATACCAATTGTAATCCTCAGTCCAGGCTGTGGATGACCACCGTGTCTAGAATCTCTCGTCTCCGTTGTCGAAACCTCCATCTGGATAGGAATGACCCTTGTTCCTGGGGAGCCTGGTGCATTATCCCTTGGCAAACTTTTACGGTTTTCTGAAGGCCTTGTCGACCATGATGGCTGTACGGGCTGCTGGTATTTAGGAGGACTGACCACTTCGCGAACACCTCTTTGCATTTCGTTGCTCTTTCTCACCCATTCAGGTTCTTGGTTCATGTCTCGTGGTGGTGTGTTCAGCTCTCTAGATAGGCTTTTCCTGCCATCTAAGGGCCTTTGTACCCACGTTGGTGGAGGAGTCTTCGTCTTTTCCTTCTGTGTTTTTACCCATGGAGGAATAGACTTTGGACTTTCAGGACAGAAGTACACTGGCTCCTCATTCACATATACTGCCTCCTTTTGTGGTGCGTTATTGTATTCCGGCTGTGGTTGGTTTTGTTTCCTTGGCGTCACAGGAATGGACATCGTTGATTGATAACGAGGTTGTTCTTGTTGGGTCGGCTTTGGTGGCGATGAGGGAGCCTCATGAGTTCTCCAAGGTGCAGTGTTGTTCTCCTGAACCCGATTATTATTAGAGTCTTGTGAATTAACCCAAGGCGGGATGTACTGCTGTTGAGGTTTATTTTCTTGCTTCCAGGCAGGGACATGCGAGTTTTCGTTATTTGCTGCCGTGTTGTTATTCTGGTTAACTTTCCACGGAGGGATGTACTGCTCCTGATTCGAGTTGGTATTGTTATAAATATGTTGTTGGTTTTCTTGCTCCCTAGGATGCCTGTTCAGAGTCGCTGTCCTCCAGGGCGCAGCATTAGACTCAGTTGGAGGACTATGCTTCGTGTTATTGTACACAACATTATTGTTCTGTGGTTCTGCGTTTCTTTGACCAACTCTAGGTAAGGTATGGAAAACAGGACCGGAGTTGGTTGGAGGGCTTTGGTTTTGATGATTAGGAGCATACTGTTGGTTATTTGACGAATATTGCTGATTATTTGGTGAGTACTGTTGTACGTTTGGTGAAAATGGACTGCGATTTGATTGTACTGATTGTGAGCTGTTGTGAATATTGTTCGCAGGAGAATCCCTCTTTTCCGGCTGCCGCCAGTTGTTATTCGGGCTAGGTGAGTAAGGTGAGCTGTTTGAGGAAGGCATGCCTGCGTATGGCTGAGGACTCTTGTTGAATTGAGAGTCCTGTCGTTGTAAGATTTCTCTCGTAGGTGGCGACCCTTGTGGGGAGGCAGAGTGTTGGTGAGCATATTGAGCTTCAGGCTTATAGATGGGGCTTTCAGGGTTACGTTGATTGCTGTACGGAGAACGTTGGAAGTTATTCTGCGAAGGTGGTGTGTAAGTCTGGGGCTGCTGCTGAGTAAACGAAGACGGCGGCATTTTTACCGTCAAAGGACTAGGTACTTTATCTACATACTTGGGAGTGTTTCCTAACTTCTGTAATTCTGCCTTCTCAACCTCCCAGTGGTAAGGGCTGTTCGTTTTTCGTAACATTCCAATGGGATTTTCGGGGATTACAATTTCGGGGCGTTCGCCGGGGGCAATGGGTTTGGGGGATTTAGAGTTTGGAGCTTGGATTACTATTGGCGGCGGAGGTGGGGGAGGTACTGGCATTTTTGGTGGTGGTGGTGGGGGAGCTGGTCCTCCTTGGGGATGGTAGCCCCCATTCGTAGGCTGCTGAGCGTAGTGCTGTGGTTGTTCGTGGTCTTCGTAAGACCGCTGCCTTGCCATTCTTCTCGCCATGCTGGGAGTTTTAATCTGGGACAGATCGAGGCCGCCTGGTGTGTATGTGAAAGGCTTCTTGTCCTTTGTCATCATGGCGTTTTGAATGCATGCTGGTGGCTCGACGGCACCCATTGGCTGGAAATTATATAAAAAAGACGTTAATTTGGTTGGAAATTAAAACTGAATTATAGACATTTTTAAACCACATCACATTTTTGTAGAAAACTAAACGTCATTGAAGTGTAAAATAATTTCTACAGTCAAAATAAAATAAATGTAAATAAAAAAGCATACGAACACGAGGCAAACGATATTTCCGCAAAACAGCTTCATCAAAATCTAGCATCGTCGTAAAAACACAGAACCAATGAGCGTCAGTATCATCCATCACCACAATGTATTAAAACTTAAAACTTACGTTAACATGAGTTTTTCCGTAGTTGGGAATTCTGCCTATGTGTCCAGCGGTTGGGCCGTACCTGGAAACCAGCCAAGATTCGCGTTATTTTTACATGGACTGACTCCGTGGACACTGCTTACTGCCCGCACTGCCCGCCGAGGGCGACTACTGTGACCTATTCCACTTTTAAGCCAGTTATCCGGAAACCGTTGTACAGTTATCAAAAATAGAATACTTTTATTAATCGTGGTATCGGTGTGCCCATTCCTCATTCCGATTTGGAATGGTTTAGTCTAAGATTTATGCGATCGAGCTTACTGGCATGACGTCTGGAATCGTAAACGTCGACATTCATTTTGGAATTTGAAACAATAATACAATGGTTATTTAAGTCTGCTGTTTCTTGAGAATTATTTATGTCAATCATAACTTCTGTTTCAACCTTCAGCTTCTGTGTTTTTCTTTCTTTCCGAGAAAATTTAAATTGAGAAAGTTTCTTACCCGTTTTCAGCCATTTTCTTCGATTGAGGATGCAGTCAACAGTCCATACACACACGGCACTCGTTCCTGTGAAATGAGATCACGCTTGGTAATCGTGTAAACACATGTTTTTCGGAAAGCCCCGCCTCGTGATCTATGCCATATGCTTCGTTTGGCCAAGGTCGAAAGCTAGGTGAAAGACTATTTGTGGAAACTGGAACATATTGTGCAGTTCTGTTTAAGCCTTTTGCACCTTCGATATTTTGTATGCTACGAGTATGTTTATAGTTTTCGAAGTTTGAAATTGTTTGGGGCGATAAATATGTTTTCAATGTCAGGTGGTGTATGCAGTAGTCTTCTTCATATGTGTGAAGAACATAATAAGTCCGCGATTTCGATCTTTAAATTGTTTTAATACTGATCACATTTTGGCATCCCAAACTGTTTTTCGTTCGTTTCGAATATCATTGTACTACACATAAAAATAGTCATATCCTTTCGTTAAAAATATCCACTGCTCTCACCGGCCAAATATTCTGTATCATTGTCACAAAATATTTACGTCCTAGTCATTAGTCACGGTCCAGGACGAATGGATGTCCATAAGTATTGATGCCAGACATGGCATGTAATGCTAATAGAATTTTGGCACTCTTATAATAATTAGGTATAGTGCATGGCTTGGCGCCAATGTTATATTTAGGTTCTAACTGCGCCTTCCCATTCCAGCGTGTGTTATAATCTTAATAGTTCTTTTAAGTAGGTGTGTTGAAACATTT
Source organism: Mamestra configurata (assembly GCA_002192655.3). Classification (NCBI taxonomy): domain Eukaryota; kingdom Metazoa; phylum Arthropoda; class Insecta; order Lepidoptera; family Noctuidae; genus Mamestra; species Mamestra configurata. The sequence goes on from NDFZ01005446.1 coordinate 231,928, forward strand.
TTTGATTTTCGAACTTAAAACGATGTCATTTGTTTTCAAAATATAGAACGTTATTAGTTTGTCTATTAGCAGTTGGCGGCCATTTTAAGTTTTTGGCACGCGGTTTATCTCGTAATCTGCGGTCAATCTTTTACCTAATAATCAATTTATAATAGAGAGTTTAAATTATTTGTTTATTTGTTTGCAAAGGGTTATCTGGAAGTGGCTACTGATCCGGTTATCTCGGTAAAATACACGATTAATGTGGTGTTCATAATAACAAAGTCGGGGGAAAAACCTTTATTTAATACTAGCCTTTGCTCGCGACTTCTAACGCGAAATTTTCATATTTTCCCTTCCTCGTAGGAGTTTCGGGAAATCCTCTCTTAGTGCTCCCTACACTCCCCAAGGAACCTACATGCCAAATTTCAGCTTTCTACGAGCAGTAATTTGGGCTCTGCGTTGTCTGTCAGTCACTCAATCGCTCAGTAACGAAAGAGTTTTATAAATATTGATTTGTAGATATAAAAATACATTTTTCTCCACAAAACGGCATAGGAGTGCATACTTCGAAGACACAAACATCGAAGGCGTCGGTGCGCCATCTTTGACCGAGACGCTGTGGCACGTCTCCGCCAAGAGGCATTATATTAGGAACTATTTAGGGCAAGAGAATGCAGTATTATAATACATATTGTTGGCATTAGTTTAGTTTAAACACAGCGTGACAGAAAGTGGGAGGCAAACAAGAAAAGATGGCGCGTGCTACGACTATAAAATATATTGGAGTTATTATTATATTCCAGGGCCATGTGACACACTTGTAAACAGAACAAACATTCTCTAGGTTCCTACATATGTAACTGTCGTTCAGACAGAAATTTCTTGCCAAATTCACACATGAAAACTTAGTATAGTTAGGTATCCAAAGTTTTGTAAGTTATGCACTGAAAAGTAATCATTATCATCCACATAAAAAAATCCACAGTCCCACAAAAAAAGCCTGGTTTGGTATTTTTCTTCATATCTAGTGTCATATTTCCGGCTTTTTCGCTCCAATTTTTCTGACGAATTTCATATTGCATCGTTTTTTATATTTTTTATTTTTTTTTATATATTTTTTATTTTAAATTGCATCTTGGTTTAATAGATTTTAATGATAACATTGTCATGTGGACTTTACATAGAGACTTTGGTCTACGTCATTTTTTACATAAATCGGCAATGATAGGTCGTCGAGTCGAAGCTCCAAAGTCTTGAGCATCGACGCCGAGTTGCTAGCCTGTCGGTTTTCTGTCGGTTGCACTTTGGGGAGTGTGCGACGGAATTGCATGGTTTAATTCCGTCACGCCCGTTCCATCATCATACGCCACTGTTATATGGTGGACATCCCACCCACACGCACAAAACGTTTTGGGAACACATTCATTGTGCGTACAGCTAAGGAGTGGAATTCCCTGCCAGAGTCTGTGTTTCCTGATAGCTACAACCTGGGAGTCTTTAACTCAAGATTGAATAGGTTACTTCTGGGCAAGCGTACTCCATCTTTGACCACATCATCGCTTACCATCAGGTGAGATAGTGGTCAAACGCATCCCTATAAAAATTGAAAAAAAAAATCTTCTATACCTTCAAGACAATTTAAATGTTTTCCCTATGGTACTTACAAAAAAATTCAGACAACAATTTGTGACATTTCAGTTAGTTAAAATTCTAATTCTAATTTCTGGGATACAAGAAGTCACTTAGCAACAATGTACCTTGCTATCGGTGAACGCATTTAACTGTAAAAGTACTTCCACTAATAACTTTTACAAACAATTTTACCTCTTTATAATAGGTACCTAATTAGTCGTTTAGTCTTTTCGCGAAATCCATCAATATCGGTTTAAGCAATTATTGGTTTAAGCGTGAAAGCCTAACAAAAAAAATAGTAAACCGATTTTGATGAAATTTCTATGGGATCAATCGGAAGAAGAATTTTTCAAATCGGTTCATAAATGACGTAGTTATGAGGTAACGAACAAAACAAAAGAAATATAACCGAAATGAGAACCTCCTCCTTTTTTTGAAGATGGTTAAAAACAAACCAACTTTCGCATATATAATATTAGTTAGAACTAGAATAAGAAAATAATTTATGATCAAATTATTTCTTATAACTGCAAGACAAAATCAAGAGTGGCATCCACTCCCTTTCATCAGCACACTTCGCACTATGCACTGTTTTGAAACGTTATGATAACGCTGTTGGCGGCACGAGTGTTACTATTGTTAGCCGGGGACGCAGTCGTACAACTGGCGAACTAGGCCATGCGCGCGCGCAGGTATGATGACTTGTGAGCTTTCGTACTGGACCGTGTGATCGGACAACTGAGGAGATACGGAATTATGTGAGGAATGTTATGCGTGCGGGATGGCTGGAAGCCGACCTCAATATAGTTAGAAAAAGGCAAGGCTGATGGTCCCCATTAAGTAGAATGGTACATATACATTTTGACGGCACCGTTGGCACAGCGGTTGAGCGATTGGCGCACGAAACAAAAATTTGTATGGCCCACATTGTTCCGGGTCTGGCTGTTTGCGTATGTGAGTTTATGTTTGTGAACGCACCCACGATACAGGAGAAATTCCTAGTGAATGGCAACGTTTTTTTATCTCCCTCGGTGTAGCACGGGTACAGAACCCTTGTCAAAGATTTGTTTCTCTGAAATCTTTACTCTAGGCAGGTATCTCAGGCAGCTTCAAGCTTATGAAAAGGCTACATCCACATTTTAAAATTATTACATTACATTATTAATGCCTTGCTCCAAATCTTCGTTATTATCAATCACAATACGTTTGTCAACATGTTTCTTTTAAACTCTTAAATGAGTGACGATGCACGGTATAGAATGCAGGGGGGAGCCAACCAGTGAAGCATCATCAATTAATAAACAACCCACAAAATAAGTAAGATCTATTTTGTATTCAGGAACAAAATGTAGGAAAAAAACATTCGGGGCAGTCTTTGGGGGCTGCCGATAGAAGTGAAAACTGAGCGAAAGCTAAAGCGTTCGGTGACGATGATGCGAGTTCCATGATTTTTATTCACCCAAAAAGTACTCATATATACACAATATAAATATAGCTCATGGAAAGCGTTCGGTGACGATGACGCGAGTTCCATGATTTTTGTTCACCCAAAAAGTGTTCAACGCGCCTAAAGAAGTTTTCACTCCAAAAAATATAGTAGTTAGTATAATAATTAGTCTATAATTTTTCTCCTGCTGGGATATAGGCTTCCTCTCTGAGGACGGAGTGGTGGATGTAACACTATGTTTTGTTTTTTTTTTATTTTAGAACATAGTTTTCTCCTGATGTTTTCCATCACCGTTTTAAGAGCAGTGGTAATGAAATAAATTGTCTTCAAGGTTTTGGACCCACGACACGAAACATCAGTCAGGGCCGTTACATGAACCAACACAGCTCTCAAACGGTAAGCACTGTTTTTAAAATCCTAAAATCCAATTAAATAGTTTGGATAGTATTTTTTTTTTCAATCTGTTAATATCCCTCTGTTAGTCTCACCCCAAAATTCTTAAAAAATTGGTTGTCTGTAAAGTCGGTTTACGGACGATAGTTTAACGTGACAACGTCATAACAAAACATTGATGAAATGATCGTAACGTTACAATAAGTGTAACGTTACAATGAGCGTAACATTACAATGAGACATCCATTTTCGTGCGTGCAGCCGGTGTTCATCGATTTATTAGACGTTGTCACGTCAAAAAAACTGAAAGAATTTCAGAATATCTCGAAGTGGTTGTGATAATTCTATAAAGTAAATGGGGCTTATTATTACTTGAAAATATGGATTATTCTTTGACCTCCCATCGTTCATGGCCTAACCCTTTGCGACGTCAACAGTAATAAAATTTCAGCAACGCGTTACATAAATATCTTTTGTTTTTATATCTTAACATTTTACGTTCATTTTCTTACGATAAAATAAAGTTTGGCGTTTTATCGAAATTCAATAATTTCTTGGTTTTTCTATCAGAAAGTATCGCTACAGACTGACTTTAATTTTCAATTCATTCAATTCATTGGCAATTAGTTTATAAACAAGTTTTACTTTGGAATTAACTTTGCTATAGAATAAATGTTTTTTGTGTTTAATTTGATGGATGAAACAGATATATTTCAAATAATTTCAGGGTTTAAATAGATTAGGTATCAAATGTGAATTAACACCATTGGTAGATATCCAACATTGATTGACCTCGGTTTCTCAATTAAGAATTCGAAGTTGACAACTTGTCAACTTCTACTTTGTTATACTTATAACAAAGTTCAATTTTTTATTTGATTTTATACTAAATTATTTCATGAATTTAAAAGAAATTAGGTCAAACTCACTTTTATGCTAATGTTATACAATGTGGAGACATCGATACGACAATAAATGAAAACATTGTCAGTACTGGTTCATAGGAATATTTTGAAACTATTATAAATCCTGTCACGGAAATTAAAATTGAACTTTCCAATTACATGAAACGTCAAAAAACTCAAACTCAAAGATAGTGACTACTATTCTGACGAAATATTCCAAGCAGTCTGTTGCAGTTAGTGACATCAAATCTGTGATAAAAGACAACATATTCCTATGAACTAGTATTGCCAGTGGTTTGATTTATTGTCGTATCGTCGTCCCCACCTTGTATAATACCTCCTCATTGGTTTGACCTGTTCTGAACTTCAAAATTTCAATTCAGGGAACGTAACTAACTCTGTTCGCAAAACGAAACACACGTAGGTACTCTTTACGACAGGAAATTTCGTAATAATATCAGCGGTTGGCCACGAATATACCGAGGTACAGCTGAAACTTCAAACTTCAGGTGCAAACGGTTATTACCATCACAAACAAAATGGCCGACTTATTAATTACGTGCACCTGTGCCAAGACCTCTATACAGATGGATTTAGTGGAAGGAAGAAAGTTTTGTAACCAGCGCGCTATTATTATTATAACAAGATTCATACTTCGAGAAGTTTTACAACAGTTACCTGGGAAGACCTTTATAGTTATTTTTTTGCAGGAAGAAATGTTTAGATTTGATTGCCTAAGGTCCTATATGAGGACTGTTGAACTGCCACAATATAAAGGATTGATCAGAAAGAGAGAAAGAAAAACTTGTTTATTTGGCACACACACCATTGCGTATATAAGAATAAGTACTTAATTCGAAACAATTACTAGTTCGATCCAGCGATGCCCTAAGCCAAGGCTCGTACCCCACAGGGCCCGTACCCCACAGGGCCCGTACCCCTTAGCGTGTAGTCGATTAGCTTGTGTTTTAATAAGCCCTGGCTGGAAATCAGTTTTGTGAGGTGTTAAATATACAGGTAAATAAATACATTTGAATGTACAGTAAACAATAAATAAAACAAGTGATCGATAAATTTGTATAAGTTATAAGAAAAAAAATTGAAATAATAACAATAAGATCGACAGCGTTTCGTTCAAACCCATACATTTTTGACGTTTTACATTCGCCTTCGTCACGCTTTTTTTTTTAAGGACGGGAAATCATCAAATGACTTCTTCCGCTCTGGGTGGAGCGGAAGGGCGTGTCAGACTCTTACTGACTAAAACCCATCCGTGTTCCTTCTAAAGCCCTTTGCGTTCCAGGGCCGCGGTGACTCTTTCGAAAAAATTCCGCAACACCTTCGTCACGCTACCGCTGACAAAATGTCACGGTCTAGACACTCAGGACAAAACGAGCTCGCTTCGCTCGCTCTTGCATCCTCCTTCTTTATTTCTAACTCTGGATGAGGCTATAAGCCGAAGATACAGCCCCTAAAAATGATTTGAACCTTGGCATCTGCCTAGTCTTTTCCCAACTATATTAGGGTCGGCTTTCAGTCAAACCGGATTCAGCTAAATACCAGTATTTTACGTGGAACGGCTGCCTACCAGACCTCCACAACCCATTAACTGGGTAACACGGTACTTGGCAAGAATGGAGTCAGATTTACTGGCTTCCTTCCTTTACTGGACAATCCGTAACGACTGCCAAAGATCTACAAATGACAGCCGGGACCAACAGAGGAAACTCGGTATGTTAAGACTGTCACCCATCCACAGACCAACCTTGGCAAGCGTTGTTTAACTTTGATAGACCTGTGCAGCCGTTATTCTTTAGCCACGAACTTCTCATCGTATACAGTATACAGGGTAGCGAACTTGGGACAAAGTGAAATTATTAAAAAACCAAAATGTTTGCGATTGACTATGTAACATTTCGGTAGCGCATGTCAATCCCATACACTTTAGATAGCCGGCTTGTGTAATTATCTTATCATGCAAGTGTTTCGACTTAGTCAAAAAAATTAAGCGATGACTAACAATTTAATTACTTTAGCTACTATCCATTACTACCAGGCAAAATCTACACAATGATCAGCAGACTTTCTGGGAAGCTGTTGTTTCCGTCTGTTTGCGCCCGCGCATCTAAATCCGAGTCGGTCTCTGTGACGCGACTTCTACCGAGCTTACGTGATGCGTTAATGTGTCATTAACTCATTATACAACGCGTATTTATAATGTATCTGTCAGCAGAGGCGATATTTTGAAGTGAACATCATGTCTTTGATATGTAATTGCAATGTGATTGTGACGCATCATGGTGATGTCGACGTGAAACGCCCACTGCTAAGTGAAGATGCAATGTCAACTGCATTCAATTATTTTCAGGGTCGTGGCTGTGATTGATACTGGTAACCAAATGATTTGATAATAGCTACCTATGTTGTAAAGACATAGGAGAAAATTGTTATTACAAGATTTTTATTAAAATGCTCGGTTTTTTTTTTTTAAGTCAAAGTCAAAAAGTCTATTTCAATTAGGCCATTAAACGGCACTTTTGAACGTCATCATTTAAAGTTCAGGAAAATAATAATATTACATTAATAAAGTGACTCTACTGTCCGTTCGGAAAGGTAGGTTTTTATGGAGAAGAACGGACAAGAAAGAAGGATGGGAAATCATCAAATGACTTCTTCCGCTCTGGGTGGAGCGGAAGGGCGTGTCAGACTCATACTGACTAAAATCCATCCGTGTTCCTTCTAAAGCCCTTTGCGTTCCAGAGCCACGGTGACTCTTTCGAACAAATTCCGCAACCCTGGCAGGGGGGCAGGCTAACTTTGGAACTTGCTTGGTTAGCGTTTGTGTGCTGGTGGAAATGAGTACCTAATCCATTTATCATGCAATTCTTGACATCGGTCCGATGAAGATTAAACTTTGGTACACATTATCCAATCAGTTTTGATCCCACGGGCTAAGGAAGGTCGATGCCCTTATATTTTAATAAAAAGCTACACAAATTATGGTGTAAATCAAAACTAATTAACTTAACTAAATTGCCAAAATATTCTTTGCACCGCCGTTGATGATATGCTAATTAGGTGCTTTGAGTCTTTAACGAGCTTTTAATTGTTTTGTTTGTTGTGTAGGTAGCTAATAAGAAAGTAATTAACAATAAAAATAACTAAACAATGTTTTATTTTCTAAATTCCTGTTCATTTACCTACAAAATGAACAGCAGAAACAAACTACATAATTTAAAGTAATTTCTTTCAGTCTTCAAATCATTAATTCGGCCTGTAAACTTTAACTGCTAACACTGAACGTGCAGCAGCAATAAGCTGCTATGATATGACAGGCTTATTAGCCTAGAGACATCATATTATTATTGCAATTGCTTTTAATGTACGCACCTATTTTATGTTAGCACGTACTAGCACTTCGTACGCGCACATCCCGTTTTTTCCTAATCCCGTATAGTTTTTCTCATGAATGTGGCTATCATACACAAAAATAATTTTCCAAATCCGACTAGCAGTTACTGAGGTTAGCGCGTTTAAACAAACTCTTCAGCTTTATTATTAGTATAGATACAGATAGATCTATTCCAACCATGGGACACAATTAAAATCAAGGGAAACACTAGACCTGATTGTTTTAATTTGTGTTTGTTTCTGTCTACGTTCGTAGATAGAATTCGCAACGAAGTCATTCGCCCAAGAACTAAAGTCACCGACATTGCGTGTAGAATGAACATGCTGAAGTGGAACTGAGCCGGCCATGTCTGTAGACGGACAGACGGTCGATGGAGCAGACAGGCGTTAGAGTGGAGACCGCATATGGGCAAACGTAGTGTGGGACGCCCTGCGGCACAATGGATCGATGATTTGAAGAAGGTGGCTGGTAGCGGATGGATGCGGACCACACAAAACCGGGATGGTTGGCGATTTTTGGGGGAGGCTTACGTTCAGTAGTTGACGGCAATTGACTGATATGAACGTTCGGAATGCATGTGCGCAAACGTTCTCACTACATTTTCGTCCAAATGGTACATACTTTAACGTCTATCATACATTTTGAACTTAATAAATCTACCTACCCTTTACCCTTTATGCTGGGGTCGGTTTCTAGTGTAACCAAAGTTCTGAGTACCAGTATTTCACATAGAGTGAATGTCTATATGACCTCGACAACCCAGTTACTGTGTAACACGGACCTCTTGGCAAGATTGCTGTGAGATAATCTGGCTCTGACTATCCGCAACGACTGTCAAATATCAACAAATTAATGCTGTTATTATTAACCGACTTCAAAAAAAGGAGGAGGTTCTCAATTCGTCGGACCTTTTTTTTATGGATGTCCCCCAATCACTCGAAGATGGCTGGACCGATTTGGATTTTTTTTTTATTTTGCGTCCAGCTATTCGATTTGATTTCAAAGGAAAAACGTTACACCAATATAATCTGTGGCTTTCTGTCATATGTAGTATTTATAGGTACGCCTTGACATTATATGCCATTATTTACAGTGGAGGCAGAGCTTTGTTCTGACGATGTTTCTACCTGTACATTACTCATCGCGAAGCTTACGTAGCTGCGCACACGCATACAATATTATACAATTACTGGAAGGTCAACTACGCGCTCATAGTAACACAATAAAGGTGTTCCTACACTAAATAAACTCCCATAAGACTTCTGTTGAAAGTAAACGATACTAAAAAGCTGATTTTCAAAAGCTGAGCTTGTATAAGCTACTCAATTTTTTTTTCATTAATTTCGCAAAACTACGTTTTTTTTTCTTGTAATTATTATTATTATAAGTATTCCTTAAGTTTGTGCTTCATAAATGTATGTTTTTTTGTTATTTCGTCCTACGTGTGTACCTAAGTCTTGATGATTGCATGTTTGTTGATCATTCATCAATGGATTTGAAAAAAGTTCGGGACAAGTGTAGAACTGAAGACCATGGCTTGGATAAGAACGCGAATATTTATTTCAGTTATATGTTTCCGTGGGATATTTTTCGACTAACACGCGGCCGGTGTCAAAAAGTTAATATGTGAGAATCCGTGTGCAAAGCGTGGTGATATATTACAATGTTTCATATATTTTACACTCGTGGGTCACCAATGAACGTTTCTTGTCTAAATAATGACCAAAAACTGTATACATACATACGTATGGCGTTAAAAATCAATTGCAAGAAATTTAAGGAGTTGTTAAGAATTACAAATAAAAATAATCACGAAATATTTTATACAAATAACAATCCATTTCAAAGATATGCAATATTTTCATTACGCACAAATTTATTGATTATGCGCACTGCTCTGCGGGTTTCGCCTGTCACTGATACCGAGCATGTACACGAAATCCCTGCAGTTATTTATTCATTTACACATACAATTATTTTTACAGGCAGAACCCAAAGTAATAAAAGTAGTCATACAATGCGACACCCAGAGACGCCCCACAAAATCTGATCACAAACCTACTCGCCTTGTAACCTTTTAAAATGTAATTGGGCTAACTCATGGGTTGTGCGCTAGCCCCTTAGATGCAGTTGAGTCCTTATCTCCAGTTCTCTGTTAAGCAATTATATCGTCAAGAACCAAAGGATTTCAACTATTTTCAAAAACTAGAGGGCAATCCTCGTAATTTTAAGACGCGTTCGCATTCGTATCACAGTCGCAAACTGCCAAAAACACCTCTAATTTCTCTGCATTTTGACACGTTTTTGTCATTGATTGTCGCGGAGATGATATTGCTACTTGAATTTGAACGCTTTTAAGTACGAGAATAGGAATTCAGAGTGCCAATTCTGCTAATTTTTAAGCAACGTTCACATTCGCAAGTCAAAAAAGCCTCAATGTCCATACATTTTTGAGATATTGCGACTGACATGCGACACGTTTAACCGTCAAAGTAACAGTTTTACATCCAGACAATCTATTTCATATTATAGCACTCATCATTATAGTCCTTCTGCTGAAGCGTTAACGCCAATCATGACGTAGATATCTAAATCACATGTCTACGAGAATTATTTATACATTTTATTGAGCTAATATAAATAGACGACTATTATTGAATTCAAGGAAATACTACTTGATTTTAATTCGCACTGAATCCGAAATATATCAGAACTATTGACCCGCCCCGACTTCGCACGGGTGCAGATTATATACACAAACCTTCGTCGTTTATCGTTCTTTCTATTAATGAGAAACGTGGTTAAGAACAAGTAAGCTGAGAAATAGAGGACAACAACGACTTTGTTTTATAGTATTTAAAGATTTATGAAGGACGGAAAGTCTTGAAGCGTTCTGCTTACCCCGTAAAGTTCATAGATTGAACACACGTTGTAACTACACACTTTAAATTAAGAAGTTTTCTTAGTTAGAAGTGAATTTGTACAATTATAATATATTTCGAAAGGGAGTCATAAATGAGATGACGACTAATACCTAAGTAAATATGGAACCACTAATAAATTAGGAAATGGGCAAGATAATGATGATTTTTAAGGCACTATAGTACAAATTGAACTGAAACTAATTCCTGAAACATTCTCGATTAAATTATCTTTTAATCGATGAATTTATCGCTCTCCGCCGAATTAGATATTTGAGGAAAAACCTTGATATCGTTAGAATTGACGTGTTATTTATTGCAAAAAGCTCTTGCATGGAAAATATAGGTATTTATTTGACATTTTAAAACGAATCTGTTCCAGTTTTCCAAAAGCTTCTAATTAACCACTTATTACTTTAAAATTAAACAAAGAACTTTGTGACTCACCTGAATTTCTTTCTTTAAAAAAAAATCCAAACTCCGACAGCACAGCACAAAAGAAAATCCAAAAAGCAAATACTGTATTTTTTTTCAGAATAGGGTTGTAACAGTATAGTGCAGGGTTCATAAACACGGCACACGAGTGGGACAGAGTTCGTTCGTTCGGATATGATGCCGGCCGCTCGGCCAGTATAGAGCGCCGCCCGCGCGATCCGCTCGCGACACAATAGTGATGGGATTACCAGAGTATCGATATCGAGGGTTGCTTTTGGAACAAACGTAACGTAAGTGACACTATTAAGAACTGTAAAGTTCAAAGTTTTAGTAAGTTTAGATAACTACCGAAATTGTATGCACAAGTAAAATTCACTGTACAAAGTAGGACTTAATACGTTTGATTCGAGGTGATGGTTAGCAAACGTAGTTACACGGGGAAGGACGATAAAGTTGTAGCACCTGGATGGGTTGCCGACGAGTTTCGGGGTTTGCCCCACCCGCATTTTTACCCTATTGTTATTAAGACAAAGATGGTGGCCAGGGATTACCAAGAATAATGGTAATGAGCTTCACAGATTCATGTTTGAACTTGTATAAGTATTCAAAAACAATTGAGTTAGCTTGTTACAATAAAGCTCAGCATAGTGTGATTATTAGTTGTAGTCAAATATTCTTTGATAAAAGTGCATGCAGTGCATATTCATCTACCCTCATTAGACATTGTTTGTCGTGATTAAAGTCATTTATCATAATAATATTCAGCATTTACATGTTACCTGAGAATCTTGGTAGGTACCGTAAGTGAAAAACAAGGTGCCTCCACCAAGGAAATCTTTTTAATTTACAGAATAATTTTTACTAATACTATTGTATTTTTAAGTAAAAATCTAATTCTAAATACACATTTTACTTACTTTTTCTGTTAATTGTTAAAAGTTCTAAAATATGCATGTTATCAATAAAAAAAATTGATATGCTTGAAAAAAAGAATAGAAAAGAAATAATTATTTTTCTGTCCCCTTTTATTTACGCGCTTGTTCATAACATAATATTTTATAATTATCAATTTGTGTATGTTAACAACTGTATATAAAGTTTACTTTTCGATACTACAATTTTCCTAATTTAAACAATAATTTGTTTATCTGAAACTGTAGCCCATCACTAAAGTCATGAAAAGTTTCACAGTCGCCCGCCCGTAGACTGGCTTCAGTCCTCGTCCCGCGCACTTAGCAATGTTTTGCAAATCACAGATTATAATTAGGCTAGTTACTCATGTCTTTTTATTAATCATATTTCTAAATGTATCGTTAGGAGTTATTTTTATATGGGTTCTGTGATGAAATGTAGACGTTCATTTAATAAGAGAATTTGAAGGGAGTTTCCATGATTGCTAAATTGATAATTTTTAGCATCTAAACCCTTATTTTTTATTTTCTTGCTTGAAGATTCAAAATTTAAAATCGTTTTCATGACTATTCGGACACAATTCTTTCTTCCTATCGATCTTCCTGACTGCCTGTCTGTCCAATAGGGCATGGGTTAGCTGAAATATGAGAGTGACTAGGCATCTACAATTCCACACATGTGGTTTGTTATATGTTATGTGCAATATCTAAATTCTAAGATAACGTACCTATAACGAATAATTCTAACAAGAAGATAACATTACATCTAAATCGTGAATAGTGTGCAAACTATGCTACGCCCGCCCAAGGCTAGCTGTTCGGACGCATGGTAATGTGTAGTACGAATGTAATGTAACTGACTGAAATGCACTATGTGTAATGTAGCTAATTGACTGAAATCATACGCACGTGCATCGAACACAATGGCGTGAGATTCCATCTTCACGAGCCAATGTAGACGAGTTTGTACCTACTCTTGAAGAGGTTTCACTGAGATGGCAGAATTTTCTGTACATACACCTTCATTAAGTCTCATGTATGTTCTAGATTGTTCTGTATAGTGTCGAACGTAAAAGAATAGCACCATCCCATCACCTGCCGTGGGTGTCGTAAGAGGCGACTAAGGGACTCACCAGAGAATGGGCAGCAGCATTCTCTGTACATTGCAACAGCTACACTGCGATCGCCAACCCGCCTGCTAAGCGTGGCGATTATGGCAAACCCCCTTGGGGGGAGGCCAGCAGTCCACTGCTGGCCTCCCCCAAAGGGGGGTTTGCCGTCAATCGACTGATGATGATGTTCTAGATCCAGGCGCTAATCCAGGTTCGGGCTGCAGTATGAGAAAATCCTATTTGAGAAAAAGGCAATAACTTTTTTCCCGACCAGGGAATCAAATCCAAGACCCCATTATAGCCATCAGCGCTTACAACCACTAGACTACCTGCCAATACAATAGATACTACTTAACCTTTTGAACGCTAGAGCATAAACGCATCGGCGTAACCCCGACGCCAAGCCACAAATTCGCCGTACTTTTTGTCATATATTTGTGACGTTTGGCGTACAGGCCACGCGCTTGCTTGTCATGTATACGTGACAATGGCGTTCAAAAGGTTTAATAACTAATTCCAGTTTAACTATAACCCGTCACGGAGCTGACAACAGAGGATTTATCTCAGTGGTTTAGTTGTGGTAAATACTTCAGGTGGTACAATCTCCGTACATTGGTTATCTACTTTATCTCGTGAGATATTGATGCTGAACAAGTTCTGTACTTTAAGTTGTTTTTTTTATAATTCGGTAGTTCACAAAACTAGAGTACAAAATTAAAGAAACTTAAAGTGTCGTAGAATTATTTATTCTAAGTTTCTGTAATTTTCTTCTTTTAAAAATAGTTTAATTTGCTGTTAGAAGATGAAATAAATATCTACCTAATCTTTATTGTTAGGTGGGTTGGGTTACCACAGCAAAATACAATGAAAGATGTTCATAATAAATTCAGATTCTAAAGTACCTATCTATTCTCACTTAATGTGGCTCTGCTGCCAAATGGTGACAAACTTTCAACAATCACGTTACCAACCATGTTTTTAGCAAAAACAAAGATGAGTACTTACCTAGGTACCTATTTCTTCCAAACATTACATCATAAACAAAATCAAAACTTATCTTTCCTCAAGCATAAAGGTGAGTCAAGCTTGCAAATAAAACCGCTTAAAACCTTCAATTAATAAATACAAACTCATTTGCGGTATAAACGGATCGGAAATGCCGTGTGCCAACATCAGAGTGACCTGGTGAATCACGCGCAAACCTGTATCGATCTATTGTATATATAACAAGGTTTAAACTGGCAAGGACGGGGCACGACATAAACTAAAATAACAAGACGAATTTGAAGGTTGAACTGTAAAACATTTCAAGATCAACTGTGTTATGTGATGTTTCCAGAATTCAGGCCGAAAGTGCTTTAAAATGACGTCATTTTTCAGCGCGGCTTCTTCGGTTTCATATGTTCCATAGCTTTTATGGACGCCACAGAACATCCTGAGGTACCTAACCTAGATCCGACTAAAATGGGAAAGTGAAGAGAAAGGTGGATGTTTGTTAACCAATTACGCCTTAACGGCATTATTTTTTTAAGGATGGGAAATCATCAAATGACTTCTTCCGCTCTGGGTGGAGCGGTAGGGCGTGTCAGACTCTTGCTGACTAAAATCCATACGTGTTATTTCTAAAGCCCTTTGCGTTCCAGGGCCGCGGTGACTCTTTCGAACAAACTGCGCAACCCTGGCAGACGCCTAAACGGCTGAACGGGAAATTTGGGACACAAGTAGACCACGACTTAGATGTATAGGCGGATCCAGGGGAGGGGAGGCTAAGGGGCTCAAGTCCCCCCCCAAAATACCCAGATTTCTTTGGTAGACTACAACTTAACGAAGTCATTGAAGAATTTACCAAAACGAATCCAAGGAGGCTTGTTATGCGTTAAGCAAAATAAAATGGTCTGTGCTTTTTTAATGTTTAGATACTTTACCTCAGCGGGGTCCCAGCAATTAAATCATTTCCGACTTTTCTTCGAAAACGCTGACAGAAGCTTGATCAGAAGATAGCTGCTCCGCCCGCGGGAATGCACACTCCCGGGATAACAAGCATTTGCTATTCCAGACTATCATCTCTGCGCCAAAATTCATTCATACAGCCGTTTTGGCGAGATTAAGTAACAGTCATCCAAACTTTCGCATTTATAATAGTAGTAAGATGAGTTTTGTTAGGATTTGCATCTATTCTAATAAAATACCCTCACAATAGGGCATTGGAACGAAGGTAGAAAATGAAATTCTTTGACGACGATGATGGATGACAAAAAAATTGAGACGAGAAAAACTACAACAATTGTGTGTTAAAAAAAACTCCAATGTCTTCATTATCTTACCGGTTCCCGGCCTTATGCCAAGTTTAATTATTTTTCTTAAATGTCGGTCGTAACGTAAGACGCACAAGGCTATGGTTCCGTTTTTTCTTGATCTTTAACTTTAGGAAAACTGATCTTACAAAATTCTGTCGACACATAGGCAACTAATGTTTCTAATCTTGAGCAGTAGAGAACTAGGGATAGATTCGTTTGAATCAACAAAAATGATTTAAAATAGTGTCCGTGGAGTTTCTTGCACGTTCATCTCCATAGAGATCTACGCTTTGGAACGTGCAAATAGCTTCATCTCTTTTGACTGACCAACCTTGACAATTCAAGTGTCTGTAAATGGTTTAAATGAAACAAATAATTTGAGTTTGAGTTGAGTTTGAGTTTTAATCTCATATACGAAATTCCAGCCGACTTCAAGACACTTACCTGGTTTTATTTTTACGAAATCGACTTCAAATCCCATTGTCTCGTGTCATTAGCAGTAGCATTTCAGTTTGCCTTAATCGTGTCACACTAACACCACAAAATACTAACAGAAATAAAGTAGGTAAATCAAGAGACAGCAGCTCATGATTTCTTAAGCTTTTCATCCAATGAGTTTTATAACCAACCGTGACAACATTCAATTAAATTAATTTTACTCAAAAACGTTCGATTAATCCTTCTATTTGCGAAACAATTGTCAAGTCTCAAATATAGTGTTTAATTTAAACCCACAAAAAAATAAAATTCGGTGGAAATCGCTTGGGAAGCTGTGAAATAACTCGATCGTAAAGAGAAAAACATGTAAACAGGGCCGGCCTCGTGCTAAAAATAAAACTAATATTTCGGAATATTCCCGCCGAACGCCATTCCACAGACTACACTTGTAAATATTTCTTAAACCTTGTCTTACTGTACTGAAATGTTTTAACTGTTTGTTGGATTCAGAAGTTACAAAGCTTAGGTTTCAGACGTATACAGGAGCATCTTCCCGCAGGGTCAGATCTTCCGTGGTCCACTTGGAAGTCCGTGAACTCAAGTAGGAAGGTGTCCAACTTAGCAGTGACTGCCTTGACGGATCGGTAGCAGGGTGTTGATTTGGAGCCGAGTCACAAACTGTGCTCCACCTCCTATCCTACCCTCTGTGACCCAAAACATGCTGCCATAGTGACCTACGCTGGCAACAACGATGCCGTGAAGTGGAAATGTTTTGTGCCGTTGTAATCTGAGTTACTGTCGTGCTAGCGACATGACGAAGATTTAGTTCAAGTAGTAGGACTTCCAGGCTATCACGACGTCTCTTTGTAGATAACCATGACCGTTGAACTAACCAAAGTAGGTAGAGAGTAAGTTTATCTATCACCTTACTTAGGTGAGTAGGTACCTACATAGGACTTACCTAAACTAGATAGGTACTTATGTATAGAGCGATCTCGTAGTTCTAGACATATGGACCACTCTGCTTTGCAACGTGTATTTTAGCCTCATTTTTTCAGCAGTGTTAAGCACAACTAAAACTCAGGTCGAGCTAAAATTCGTCAAACTCAAAATTGCTTCCCTCTGACAACTATGAGGAATAGCAATGAAAGCGTCAAAAAATCTGAGGGCCAGTGCCACAGGTCACACACAAAAATAGCGCTCTACAGCTATTTCAGCTTCGTGCACAAAAAACTGTGTCGTTTATAATGTACACCATCAATGCTAATAACTATTGCGAAATGACACGGTGTCGCTGTGTGTGCCTTGTTGAAAAGCGAGCGTGTGGTCGATTGGAATGGTGCCGATGAGCGGGAGTGAGTCGCGCAGTATTTATAGTGGAGTGACCAACGATGAGATGTGGCGTAAGAGAGGAGAGGCGGGCGGGTAAAAGAAGTGGCCTCTGCTTACTCTGTTAAATAGTCATCCTTTGCTTGTTGTGGTTGGAGTTGGTTTCCAGCCTGAGCCTTTTCATTTCCCAGTCAGAGAGAAAATGTAAAATTTCATGAGCTTAATTTTACATCAATGTTCATCTGTGACGGATTAATTTATCGAAATGAAAGCAAATAAAATTCTAACAAGAGTTTTTAGAGCAAGGTCTTTTGAGCTTAAAGTTTGTTTATAAGTACCTATTCAAACCAGAATCGACCCCTCCGCACATACAGCGTCTAATACACTGCTCCAGTTGCCAAAATTTTATTGTTAAAACCTCAAGCCCAGTTTCTGTAACGAAAATGATCACAAAATTTATTGTTAAATGCGTTTTCAGCAGCCAATCGCATCACTTGACTTGCGTTTATTTGTGACGGGTCGATATTTTTATTCCAGAAACCGGAGATTAGAGTTGACTGTTCTAAGCTATACTTTGAAATGAAATGAAATTGTTTATTGCCAGATTAACATACAAACAGCACACATAAATAAGAGTAAATAATACAAAATAATGGTACAATCATGGTACAACACTACATAAAATAAGTTGCAATAACATGACAAATGCAAAGGGTACTTCGCAAAGGGTCTGGGATTTATCTTTTTTTAAAAACCCACCCGTACTCTCCACACGTTTCTAAAGAATGGAAAAACCGAGAAAGACGCACTTCCAAGGCGGATCAACCGATAGACAATCAAACAATACAACGCTTCCTCTTATAATTTACGACATTGATTTGGAAGGACAATAAAGTTTGAAACACAGATTTCGCTATGAATAATCACAGTTAAAATTAGCTTTGTATTAATGGATGCAGAACGTGTGAAAATAATATGGAAACAAAAAGATAATCCTTGTTAATAAAGATAATTATTACAATCATTAAAGAAATACATGTTGCCTTCCAAGAAAGATAAAAGATAGACAAAGCTTGGGATGAAACTTATACTCAGGGCTCAACCAATGGGTGATAAGATTTCTTTCCCACGGGGAATTCCTACTTCATACCAACGCCTCATACTTACATTTTGTTCACGGTTTGGAAATCATCAAATGATTCTTCCGCTCTGTGTGGAGCGGAGGGAGTGTTAGACTCTTAAATCCCTCCGTGTTCCTCCTAAAGCCCTTTGCGTTCCAGGGCCGCGATGACTCTTTCGAACAAATTCCTGTACCCTAGCAGGCTCTGGCCCTAACAGGCCCCGTCTTCTATGCTGAATCTCTTTTTTGTTCGTTGAACACAACGCGCTATCGACCCGGGCCTGGTTATGATCGGATAGCGAGCCACCCAACCCTCGCCGTCCGCAGGCTTACCCCTCATACTCATTGAATTACTTACGATTCGTCTTGTTTCTTGTGTGAAAACTTATCAACCTATTTTTGCTGCGCCGTGGTCGGGTAAAAGATTATCTTAACTTGTCTTGACTTGCTCTGTCAAGGTTGGTCTCTAGAAATATATTATGTAACGTAATATAACATCACACCTATATTCCCCAAAGGGTAAGGCTCAGGTGTACCTATATTACATTTTTTTCCTGCTCATTCGCGGAATTCCAGAGAGTGACAGTTAGTGTATTGTCCTCCATGTAACTTGTACCGGCACACGGAGCCGTTACTTGGGACTGGTCAATCAATGTGATCAGTTTTAGAGGGGCGTCTCTGGGTGTAGCATTGTATGACTACTTTTAGTACCTTGGGTTCTGCCTGTAAAAAACTGTATGTGTAAATGAATGAATAAATAACTCTTTGACACTGCTCGAACCGGGAATCGAACCCGGAGCCAATTCATGATCTACAGTAGCGCTAGTGACCAATGGGGGGCAGTCAAAAATTAAGGCAATGGAATAATGACGACAATTCAGTGAAAATAAAACGAGTTTTAGAGGAATAACCTTTATATTCATTTCTTTCATAGTCCACTCTTAACTATGCTTAAGGCTATGTTACACGGTGTGCATTCTACATCCCTCTTAGCTCAACAAACACCAGCTTTAAGTGAAAACAACAGTGTAATGTCAAAAATACATGGCAGTTTCTTAATATTACTAGAATTCACAAAATTCTAATGCAAAATTGCGAGGACATTGTTTCTACAACAATTATGACAAGATCTTTACCCTATTTACTCGTCAAACTGAATAACGATTAATTGTTTAATATTAAATGTCATTATTAGTGCATCAGGCGTTTCAACTTGCCTTTTTACATAAAACTATAATTGCAGAACTCCGTCGAGGACACTCTTCAAAGATAATAGCTACCAACAAAAATTTAACGATTCACGAATTAAAAATCATTACTCCAGTTCCCCTCCAGCCCAGTAAAAAAACATAAGGAACTTTTAGGCAAGCAGAAAATTCGCCTTCCTTTCAATACTAACGCTTAATATTACCTAAGATGCCACCAATCATGTTCTAACTTGGCAGGTCTTACGCTAATCACAATAAAGACTAAAATCGCTTGTTATTACTCAAAATCGTTCCAACGGGATATAGGACACCAACGATGCAGGCTAAACAACGTTCAACTTGTTTTAAACAAGAATACGAGGCAATTATTTACAAAAGCCATAGTTTATTTTATTAATGTTCATACGTACAACAAACCTTAGTCTTCAAACTTTGGATAACTTCGGTAAATCTCCAATAACTGTTAGTCAATGGTTCACTACAATTGTACGCGAGAGGTCACATCACGGCCCTCAATAACTGTCCTATGTAGAATTTGACAAATATTCTTTAGTATTTCAAAACTTCAACATCATTTAAAAAACTTACCACGTATTTAATATCATCTAAAACCCTTTGAATCCATCACTATAAAGAGGTATTTTTGATACACGATTTTTTGTGAGAAGCTTCTAAGAGAAAAATTTATTGAATATTGTTTTATACTAAGTACCGTCTCGCGATTTATTTGCTTTATAATTCAGAGCGCATCCACGCTTCCCATTATAGTAAAAATATTCTCAATAAATTGTACTATTTACAAAACTTGCGTATTCCGAATCTTTACAAAGACATTGGTAACAATATTAATAATTGTAAAATTCCGACGCATAAACTAAAACGTTATAAGCAATAACAAAAATAATATAATATTTGTGATGATCACTCTTTATCAACGTAAAATCGAACATTTTTTAAAAACTGATTATGTTAAAAAAGAAAACTGCAAGCATAATATTCTCTCTGTTAGAGTTAAAATAATAAACACTATATTAGTTTATCATCGACAAGTTCGATCGTATTCATCTTAATAAAAAATGATAAAAAAAAATCGAAAACACTAACATTCACTAACAGTAACTGTATAAAATCATTCAACACAAGATAATTATTAATCTGCCAAGTAATAATAATTAAAGCAAATCTTAAGCAAACGACAAAAAATCTCATAATTATACTTTTTAAAAACACCATTACTAACCTTAATAGCTATTAACCACTTACGTTTTTTCGTACACAAAATATGTCATTTTATTCTGAACTTACATCTAGTGACATTCACCGAAAATAATAAAGTCACACTTTTCTCAATGAGAACTTGACATTAGCCGACTTCGAGTGCGCGTACGCATACTATACACGTTTTGTTAGCACATCACAGATCATCTAAAGACTTAGCGAAATTGCATGAACTTATGTAATTTTAGAACTAAATAAATAACGAAATAGGGAACTCACATACACTATACAATCGATATGGCCTAGCCTATTTCCAACTATGTTGGCGTCGGCTAACAGATACAGCTGAAAACCAGAATTTATCAAGGAGCAACTGCTAATGAGACCTCTGCAACCCAGTAACTGGGTAGCAAAATACCCTTTGGCAAGACTGTGGTATCGGATTTTCTGGCTACTAACTTTATAACGACTGTCAATGATACTCAAATGACAGCCGGCACCAATGGCTAAACATGTTTCCGAGGCACAGAGTAAAACTCGATATAATTATGTTACAGATGGTCAACATGCACGGGCCGGCCTCGGCAAGTGCTACTAGAAGTTTGGCCCGTGCTAGCTATTATTATTTAGCCACGAGCTCCTCACATACAGTTGCAGATAAAAGTAGATGTGTATAGTGTATGTGTGTCTTTAAATAAGTGTCCATGCAATTCCTCTAATGAGGCACACTTCACGCTAACAAAAATACAGCCTTTCCCTCCGCACGCCTCCGCTCGCGCCTAAACGTTACAAATATCATAAATTACTCTAAATCTACCTTATAACAACGCGATAGCTTATCTCTATCGAAAGCTAATTCCCATTTGGCTTCTTTCAAGTTGAACCATATTTATGTCTTGTTTTATATCATCTACACTAGGATTTATTATAAAAAAGTGCCTTAATTTGGTATAGCTGTTACTAAAATTCGTTTGTTTTTATACAAATCATCACGAACTCATTTCATCTCGCCTCGATTGAGCAATGACAATGTTTGTATTCGTAGTTCATATTATTTTTTATAAATACTAATATCTTACATTATTATAACTTCATTTAGGATTTGTGAAAAATATTTTACTGAGATCCCTTATATGTTCTTTAGTTTGTTCCATCTCAATACTGTTACATACATATCTATAATATTTAACTTATTCACTGCAACTACTTATATGTTAGTATAAATAGATACAAGACATAAATGATAAGTTCACCTCTGTTTATCGAGCGATGCACATCCACGACTTGTGCAAACAGTTTCTAAAACCAACAATTTCTTTGCCAAAACCAAATGAACTAAAACAATTTTAGAGCCGGAAGACAAACAAAAAATAAATTTGGAAGACGTAGGCCAAAATACGAAAATTTTGTGATCACAATTTTGATTAAAATTAATGACTTAAATAAATGCTATTCATATGGCATCTTACTCTGAATGAAAAGTATGGCATACTACTTATGGACCGCCCACACAAGACAGACTTCCATAAACGTCTATAGAATTTTGTCTGAGCAGACCAATGTTGGTGTGGTAGCATTTTTTATTCAGAGTTCAAAGTCTGTATCGTGTGGACCCACTATTATGCTAGAATATAAATCTAGGACACATTTAAGGTAGAGTTCTGACATCGATATCCACCATGTTCCGTCTGTGTGACACACAAGTAGTATGGCACATGCTCACTCCCGCACGCTTCACTCGGCACTGCTCTCGCACACTATCGACACAGTCGTCCGGTGCCGCACTAGCACTAGTGTGGGGGTCGCTAGGGATGCGACGCGCGTCGCTCGGAGGCCTCAAAAGAAGCCGATCAACTCCTACTCGATGGTGCTCCGAGGACCGTCGATCGGCATCGTGTGCAGGACCTCGTCGAGCAGTTGAAGGGCTCTGAGTATGTGAGAAAAGTAAATTTTGGAAAAAATAATACTATACGAAAGGGTACTACACTGTATAGTAATAAAACTAGAATATGTCGGTCTGTCATTGCCACTGCAAGCAAAAGGACTTTTCTCAACAGAGATGAAACCAGAATAATTGGTATATCTCATTTTGATTGCTAGAGCTGTCAGAATTGTATTTCTTTCAACACAACTCAAGAGTTCATGACTCACAGCCTTGGTTCAAACTGAAGGACCCACAGAAACAAATCCATCTTAAACATTTTTCATACATCATGGTCCTAGACATAGAATAGCTTCTCAGAGGGCTTAAATTAAGTTCCCAAATTGTATGAACTAAATAACACTTGTTACATTTGTTTCAATGTCATCTGAAAATCGAGTGCAGATGATGCGCTTCTAAAAGCTACATTGGTACATCAAACTATGAGTTTGGTTCCTTAGAAGCCGGTTAAAAACTCCTATTCGCCAATAGTCCAAAATAAAGACTATGTCACCATCATATTAGCCGAAAGACGTAAAAGGCTGCAAGGATCGACTCCTCCAAGGGGGGTCGAGTTTCCATAATCACCACACTTGGCAGGCGGGTTGGCGATCGCAGTGTAGCTGTTGCAATGCACAGAGAATGCTGCTGCCCATTCTCTGGTGAGAACAACTAAGTGCGGCAACCCAACTTCCTAATAGAATAGAATAGAACTTCCAGTTGCTCTGATAGCCCCATTTTACACGAAAAAAAATAAGAAAAAATCTTCGTCACCTATGCAGATGCACCTCAACCCAGCACGGCGTCTCCTTGATAGAAGTCCTGGGGTAGTCAGGTCCCCAGCCCTTGACGAAGGACAGGCGCACGATGCAGAGCCGCCGCAGGTCATCCACGCCGATGCCCGCCGCTGCCGTTAAACCTGCGCCAGTCAGACACTCAGACACACATGGACTGGACACGGTTATCACGGTCCGGTTATTCTCTAGATGACTCGGAAGGTATTTCATTGCGCAATTTAAAAAAAGGACTATGTCCTCAATTTGACTGAATGTTTTATTGTGTTTGTTCAGCGATTTCTTCGTCAAGTTGTCAACCGAATAAGATTTTTTTTTTTTGTCTGGATACCATTTTCCCGTGGTCCTTTGTTGAAGATCAGTGGCCTTAATACGTTTTTTTAAATTTCGCTTTAGCGTAAACGTCAATTTGTATGGAAGCTCAAGAAGCGCCGTCTGGTGACAATAACGGAAAACCTTTTTCTTCATACAATTTGACATAAGCGAACGTTTACGTTAACTCGATCGAGTACGTTAAAAAACTCGCACTAAGTTCTCTGATGACGAACTGACGAGATAGACAATGGAAATAGATATGGACTTGAACTTTAGTGATACACCAGTGACTTCCACAAATTAAAATCATTTCAATTTTAATAGGAAATGTAAAGTGATTGAGATATTGTTGGGTTTTTTATTTTCAACTTTGTACCAACAACCACAAGGTGGGTATTCTTTTGGCTTTGAAGTGTTTTGCCCCGTGCTTCGCCAGGTCATCAGTATCTACTCGTCGAAGCTACAAAAGTTTACTTGCACAGTACTGATGGATATCAAGATTTAGGCAGATAATGTATTTTGGAAGTAAGTTAGGTCATGTCATCAAAAGTGAACACATCGCCAACTTTGCGTGTGATTTTGAGGGTCTAATATGGGTAAGGATTAACTAAAATGAGCTAGTTAACAAACTACGGTCTAGGGGTGATACTACAGGCGGGACGCCAAAATCATTGACCGCTCTGAATTAAGCATTGAACGTATGTTATAGAGATTGGTCCCGCTGTTCCTCGATAAACACTACATTAGCTGCTAATAACAATTTACTTTAGTAACAAGAATAAAAGTGGGCAGAGATCAATGAAAGCATTTTTTTACGAAAGTTTTGATTGTTAGGGTGCGTTTCACACAAACACATAGCTAGCTATGCATTCTCGCACATCTCTGTTAGAAACACACCCTTACAATAATTGTAAAATTGCAATCGCAACTTTCGTAAAACTGTCTTTCCGTAGTTTTTTGGAGACATATTGATATATATATATTAATATTAATATAGTCCAGTCAAGACCGTCTGTCCACCCAGCTAACATTCAGAGCGGCCAAGTAGCCCAGGTCATATGGTCCAACGTACACTTATTCATGGTGGGGTGCTGCGGCTGTATGTGTCCGGCCACGGCGGCGGCCTGCGCGGCCGCGGCCGCCTGCGCTGTGGCCGCCTGAGACTGCATCTGTCGGTGGCACTGCCGGAGGTCAAACACCTGAGGACGATCAGAAGGGTTCATTTAAAATACATAGTTAACTATAATCTGGTGATTAAAAGAAGTCTGTATTCGTAGAGGAGCTAGACAAAATTTAAAACCAACGGACCACAACAGAAATTAACTGAAACAACTCATTGTGGTGTCACCCCAGAAAGGCTACGCCACTGCCTGGAAGTTATGTTTGAATTTTTGAGGGCAGGCTTTTTCCCAGCAGTGGGATGAAACAGGCTGACAGTAGTCATCATCAATCACAGTAAATTGATCGCCTTATCCTAGAGGTACTCACAACATTACCTTGATACAAGCGGAGGGGTATATCTTATGCACGGCGTCCCCGGGCGCGCGGCCCGCCTCCCTGTCCAGGTAGTAGGACTGCACGAACACGGAGTGGTCGGACAGGCAGCGCAGCCACACGTCGCCCTCGCCGCGCAGGTCTAACTGCACGCCCTTGCCGATGTGCAGTCTGGAATTGAGATTCAAGATTGTTAAATTATAGCACTGAAAATTCATTCAATCAATCATTGATAATACCATTATACCAAACAAGCAGGCATGTTGAAAATGGACATCTGCAATAGCATAAGTATGCTACCACTCCAGGAACAACACTAAAAAGTGTAGTGGGCCCGTAGTAACACCCATACCTTTCAAACCAGGTCAACGGAACTTAACATGGGAGCTCAAATAGGGCTGCCATGTGCGGGTAGGACTCGTAATTCACTGTTAAATAAATTTTGACTATTTTTTGTTGAAGCCGCAATAGACACACTCTGTGAAGAACTGTCTACCTTTTAAAGTTTATGAGCCCGATGACAGGCAAAGGCTAAGTAATAGCGTTTCGCTGCGTTGAGATTGGCCAAAAAACGTAACCGAAATTCGGTCAAGAATTTAGAATAGTTAGTGATGATGAATAATGATGATAATATCTTACCTCGCGCGCTCGCTCTGCTCTGTCCTATGAACGTTACTGAGAGCTCCTAAGCAGAATCTGTTGCCTCCTGAAGGGTCCACATAGCCATCCACCTGAAAAAGCAAATAAGTTATGATTTGAATTCTTCTTGACCAAGTCAAGCTTAGAGCTGATATTAGTTTAGTTTTACAATACCCAAACATCGAGATTTAAGGAAAAATATGTACTAAACTGCCTATGTTTTCTATTTTTAGGGTTGATTTTTGCATAAATCATATCTTGGATTGATAACTAATGCCTGGAATATTTTTGGATGGTGCTAAAATCAAGTTAAAGGTACATGGGAGTTTCCTATTTTAATTTCAATAGTTAGTACTGTACGACCATAGAACCTAGAGTACAATGTCAGGGGTCACCAGTATAGAGGTATGCGGTACAGAGAGTAAAGTCACGCACACCTCCACTGAAAATGGGAGGATCCTCCGACCAGACGGTTGTTGTGTCCGGTGGGCGACTGCCCGATAGTTGACATTCGGACTGTTGTATATGTCAAATATATGTGCAAATCGCATGGAGAACTTTGCTTGCGCGATGCTGGATTTTGTTGGTAGTTCGTCGCTGATAGGATAGATGGCGTTGCGGTTCTTTTTGTAGCCGTACAAATTTCGCTTCTTAGTTTTTCATGTGGCGGAAATGATGCCGCTACAGATGAAACCCTACAAATTTAATCTTCATGTCTATTCTCCTCACCATTTGCAGCTGAATTTGGCCAACCGATTTAAATGAAATCAATTTGTAAATGTTCCGTTATTTTTTGGACTCGGTCGATTCGAAAAATTTTGAGTCTATAATCAGTCTACGGTAGTCTACTGCTGGACATAGGATCTCTGAAAAAATTCTAAGAAAAAAAGGGTGTGTCAGCTCCGACGCACGACTAGAGTTTACTCCTTAAGAACTATTACTGTGTAGATTATGTAAAAAGAGGGTAAATGAAAGCATCTTAAATAAGCTGAGTACACTTTGTATATACACACATACATAATCTCGAAGTGAAAGGTGCGCAAAGTACGTTGCGCAAAGGAACGTAACGCCTCACTTTTAGTTAACGCTCGATTTTACTCCTCATAAAATGTTCATACCGTGGGCTAAATATGAAAATCGTTTCTTAAGGAGTAAACTCCAACAAAATAAAGTAAAATAACTCTACTAATAGATATCATACTCACGGTAACGTTGGGTCGACTGGAGGGCACCTTGAACGTCTCCCCGACCTGCGTGTCTAACTCGAAGTAGGCCACCGAGCACCAGTACTCGGGCGCCGGCTGGCTCGACAGTAAACCACCTGGGTTGCCGTTATCTGGAACAGAAGACACTTTATTTTCTATGTCGTTAGTCTATGCTTATGTAATGGCGCGAGTTGACGCCAAAAGATAGTTTGAAAAGTAGCCAGTGTTAACACATAATAAAAAGTTTTGGCACTAAATATATAGATAGAATACTCTTTTTGATGCTTCTCCATTTAAAACACAGAAAGTACAATTTTAGGAACCATTTCATTGGATAACAACGGCCGGTTTGGGTTTATAGTTAAAAGTGTACTATTTTCATATACAACGTGTAATTGGATAAAAGGAAAACCTGAAAAGTCGTAACTGTACACATAAAAACATGCGGGGCAGTCTTTGGGGACTGCCGATAGAAGTGAAAACTAAGCGAAAGCTAAAGCGTTCGGTGACGATGACGCGAGTTTCATGATTTTTGTTCACCCAAAGCGTCTAAAGAAGTTTTCACTTCAAAAAATCAGGTGTACATTTCGTCGAGTTATGCACACAAAAATGTATGGGGTAAGCGATTATTTTTTTTCACGATTTCGCGGTTGTCCCCATAGTAAAAGTTGTTGATAAATCATGATGAGTACAATGTGTAGAATTTGCGTTAATTCTGTTACACGTTGTATAAGAATGAAACAAAAACAAAGATATACAGAATGCCAGACCCATTCAACGAACGATAACTAGCAAAAGAGGCGTCTATCCATGAGTGGGGAGATCTAAGTCTACCTCGGTCAAATCCCACTCGCGAGCACGCTCACACTCGCTGTACGTGAAGCGTATCTACGTGTGTGTGTGTGTATTTGAGCTTGTCGTATAGTGCCGACCTTCTTCACTTGTGTGGTTTGTACCGCATCGTACCGTCCATCTAGATTTTTCATCTAGAATTTCTATTCTGTACGTCTAGAAGCTTACAGTGACTTTCTTACTCCCAATCGACGTGTTATGATAACAAGGTCTAGCGGGAACAATAAACTTGCGTATAACAATATTCAGTACCAACTTATGATTTATTAAACACACATTCAAACCAATGTTTTCATTTTAATTGGTATCTCTGCTTGGGTTCAGTGAACTGAGGGCGTGCTTCTATTGAAGCGGAGGTGAGCGGAGCGGAGACAACGGAGCGGAGCGATCACGAACGGAGCGGAGCGGAGCGAAACGGAGATGTGCAAGAATTGACCTCAGATGACACAAAAGACGCGATGTGGATTTCAACCGATGTGATTGGACAAATGTTGCACGTTTTGGCATGTCCACTTCAATGGAATCGATCCTAACAATCTATTTATTGGTACCGACAAGACATGCGACAACACCATACAACCAACATACATATTTCGTCTATGTAGGGGATTATCTCGGGAAGTATTGATCCAATTACGAAATTCCTTTCAATAAAAAAGCTACATTTTCCTGAATGCCTATCAATTCATCGCAGTAAAATGTACAGTATTAGGTGGTATAGGCCAAGGCAGCTAACTTGCTGATAAAAAGGAATAACTTATCGATCTTCCAGCGATCAGATCGCCCATCGTCTCACCCCAAGACAAGGTTCCTTCATGTTTTTTTTTTTTTCTGTTACTTATACAACGAGAACGAAAATACATTTACAATTACAAAAATACATTTCGATTAGTTATACAATCATCAATGTTTGGGGTAGTCGTTTATTTTTCGCGATTTCAGTGTTGTCCCATAGTAAAGTTGTTCATAATGATGATTACATTGATTACAATTACCCCGTTTTAGGTATTACATTTATTCTGTTACACGTTGTACAGGATAGATAATAATGATTATTATTTATGTTCAACTTACAATAATGATGATGAGGCGGGGCATCGAGAGGTACTGGTGGAGCCGCGGGCGGAGGCGCCAGGCTTTGTGTGTACGTTAGTGTGTTGTTGCCCGTCCAAGTGCCTAGGGAATAAGACATTTTATCTTATTTTTATTTAGTCTGCAAAAGTACGTTTGCCATTTCAAAATCCTGTATAATGTAATCCTGTAATCTATCTCCCTTCGTTCAATCCATCCAAAGGTTGTCTGGAAGTGATTGCCTTGTGCGATAAGACCGCCCATCGTGCACTTATTTTATGTATGATTGTCCTGTTCTTATTATGAGGTGTACAATAAAGTATATAATAAATAAATAATAATAAATAAATAAATGTGTTCACGAATGTGGGGTTGCGGAAACCAGCCCGGTATACAATACAATCAGAGCTACTCACGGAGCGTAAAGTAACTTTTTTTGCTGAACATTTTATGTCTATAATATCTACATAGAAATAAAGCTTTGTTTCAGAAGAAACGAATAACTCTTCTTAGGGTTCCGAACATCGTAAGAAACGGAACCATTACAGGATCACTCCGTTGTCTGCTGTCCGTCTGTCACAGCCAATTTTCTCCGAACCTACTGAACAAATTCTGTTGAAATTTGGTACACATATGAACTTCTGTGACCCAAACACGGACGCGTTACGTAAATAAATAAATGTATATATAATATGGGGGTCACTTTTGAGGCACAAACTAGAAAAAAATAAAAGATTTTTTAAATGTATCGCGTGACACACGAAATTAAAGGGCTTATTGTGAGGGTTCTAATTATATTTTATTTTTTTAATAATTTTAAAATAAATAGTTTTGAAAGTATTTAAGAAATTAGACGAAAAATTACCATTCTCGCACTTATCTTCGGAACTACTGAGACTATTTTTTTTTAAATGCAAACAATAGATGTTTACCTATAGATTACATGAAACCTTATAAGAAGTTTATAGGGTTAAAATAACATGTTACAAAAATGAAATTCGTTCGGAACCCTTTGCACGCGAGTCCGACTCGTACTTGGCCAGTTTTTTTGAGAAAAAGCAGGCTAGATCTGAGATAGAAGAATAGTTTCCGGGTTCCCCACCTGAATTTACTAAAAAACTTTAACCTTCCAAGACCACCTTTACTAATTAAAAACCAACCTTGTTGCTGCTGATGCTGCGTGCGATGTGGCAAGGGGCTGGGTTGTGGTGCAGGACTGCCGTCAGTCGTGAACCCGTTCTGTTGGGAGCCTTCCCCAGAACCCGGTGACACTGTGCCGGCTGCGTGCGTATCTGTTTAAGCATAGCATTATCAATCAACCTATAATGTTGGGATTATTATTCAATCGGTGCGGATTCGAGGATGCCACATCTTTATTTATTATTTTTATTTTCAACCTATTCTGTCCCAATGCAGGTCAAAGGCCTCCTTTTTGTCCTTTGATTCGTGCCGGCTTTGGACAATTGTGGACCAATCCTGTCAATAGGCGTCAAGCTCGCCAAGCCATCTTCGCCTGGGTCTGCGGCATTGTTGCCGAACATTTACATTATGGTTGATTTAATCCATGGTCCATACGACATGCATATGAAAACAGCAAATAAAACCGTGATGTATAGAATTCGGGTTTCAATTCTGGCGAAATAATTACAAGTTATTGTATTTATTACTGGAAAATGTAAACTTACTAGATAAAGTCTGCGTAAGCTGAGGAGAATCATTGGATGTTTGATCCGAAGTGAAGAAGGTAGTGGTTGAGCCATCAATGAGAGGAGTGGTGGCCCCAGGAGACATAGTCACTGGCATGGCAGCTAGAACACACGCAGCGGTCATTTTATGCACATAATGTTTTTTTTTTAGATCCTTATACATACATATACTTATGATATACTTTAGATTGTCAATAGTCAAAAATATTAAATTTAGAACAGCCTTAGAACGTCCAAAAACAATAAAACACCACTTAATCGAGAAAAAAATGTGAATCAAAATGAAAAACACAGTGCAAATCAAAAGAATAAAGCTTACAATGGTTCATTCGTTTAGGCAGCCACATAGCGCGGGCATCCATGGTATCGGGCGGCTCGAGTTTCGGAGCCACGGCGCGTTGCTGAGCCATGGCCATCTGTTGCGGGCTCGGCAGAGACATCGGCCTGTTCATCGACGGCATTTGAGGAGTCGCCGGCGACATTGTAGGAGCTGCTGCCAGGCGGGGTGAAGACATCTGTCCTTGGCCCATTCCTCCGCCATGGGGGGATTGGGCCCCGACCATCTGCGGCCCCGCCATGGGCCCCGGGTGCGGCCCGCACAGCGGGGCCGGCGCCGCGTGCCC
>NDFZ01005446.1:264333-357309 GCA_002192655.3 Mamestra configurata
GAGGGGCGTGCGCGGTGCGTGCGTCGGCGAAAACATGTTCGGAACGCCTTCAGGCGCTAGTAACCACATAACGCAAAATAATATTTAGCATGCAGCAAAAATAAAATTGACGGATACTAATGGAGTAACACAGAGCATGATAGGCCAGAAGATGACTTTTAATTGAAACATTATGACTTTGAATATTATGACATGAGGATAGTTTTTAACTGTCTCGTCTACTATGATTCCTAACTATAAATTAGCATTCAGTATTCAGTATTCTTGAAGCCATTGATTCCTGCTAACCTAACCATACAAATGTGTTATCTTCCTTCCACTTCACAACACACAAAACTTGACATAAAGACCACTTACTTTGACCCTGGTTAATAATAATATTCGTAGTCTGAAACTGCTGATGATGATGGGGCATCGGCGTATGATGGTGCCGAGGACTTGTCGCATGGTGCTGAATGGTGACCATCTCCCCAGTGTCCATGTCCATACCGTTTCCACTCAGGCCGGCCGTGTATTCGTCCTTTACTAACCTACTGGGTCCCGACTGCAGGGTAAGACCTGATAAATCTGAAAATGTTTTCTTCATTGGAACACATAAACACACGCACACTGTATTACTAAAAAGCGGAATTGGCTTCTGAGGTTATCAGCCGAAAGTCTTGAAGCAACTGAAGTGAAAGTTAAGGTAAAACTTTAGGGTTAAAAAAAAGAATAATAAAAGCAACTTTCTGTGTTAAGCGCCTGGATTATCTAGCCTAGCCCAGAACCGGTTCAACACACAATAGACCTAAGTAATAATTCAGTGGCATAATTACTAATACTGACCGATTCCTGGGGAGACAACCCTCTCATAATGGTAAGGGTTGACACAGACAGAGTCACATTTAAGGTCAAAAGCAAACTGGCAGAATTTGACGTGTTTTAATTCATTTTTGTGTAAATCTGGCCACCGCCATATGCGCGCGTAGATTACGTGTGGGAAACCCTTTCGGCCGGCGACCTGAAACAAATGTTACCAATAAAGCTGGGGCTGTTGCTAGCTGAAAATATTATTCCACCGCCACCATTATAGGACTGATTTGGTAGTTTTTATAACCTGGGAATTTAAGTAAATGATTAATGAAAAAGAATGAATGTAAACCCAAATAGTGTGAGTTTTTAGATAATTGATTGATTTGATTCAATGTGTGATAAGATTTGAATCGTGATCAGTTAAGATTTGAAGCAACACTAAAGACTACACACAACGATTGATAAATTTTATTATGACCAACACCAAAATTATTCAAAAAACACCGACCAAGTGCGAGTCGAACTCGCATGCAAAGGGTACCAAACGATTTTTTTTTAATAAATTCGTTGTAATCATAGACTTCTTATAGATTTTCCTGGTTTCCTGGCTATAGGTAAAGTCCTGTAAACTGTATTTTTTTATCACAATTTTAGGCCCCTTATTTTAATCAAAAATATTAATGGCAAGTTAAATACATCAGACTATGCATTCTATGATTCATCCATACAATCTTTAACTACCCCTAAACCCCTGAAGGGTACTATTGAAAAGCGAATTATGCCACTTTTTTAGTATATAAACCCAAGCAAAAAGATTTTTCATCTAAACATTTTTCATCCACTTTTACCCACTTAGGAGTAGAATT
Source organism: Mamestra configurata (assembly GCA_002192655.3). Classification (NCBI taxonomy): domain Eukaryota; kingdom Metazoa; phylum Arthropoda; class Insecta; order Lepidoptera; family Noctuidae; genus Mamestra; species Mamestra configurata. The sequence continues at coordinate 265,992 of NDFZ01005446.1, forward strand.
TTAAAAAATCCTTTGTTAGTACACCTTCTGCCATTAAATCAAAAATACCCTCAAAATATTAATTAGGGGAAGATCAAATTAACGAAGGATGGATTGTGTGAAACCATATCATGTGTATGTCTTGAAAGGAGGTAATCACGGTAGTGGATAAGCAATATCTGTTTTCGGTCCGAGTTTTCTCAGACAGTATTTTGACGGATTCTAATCAGATTCAGATTGGAAGTAGTGCGCAACCGCTCTTAGGCTATGCATTATCAGTGAATCAGCAAGTCAAGACTTGGATTTGATAGAAAATAGGAATCAACAACACAATCAAAAAAATTTATTGCTGAACTCGTTTGGTGACCCCAAACGAGTTCAGCAATAAATTTTTTTGATAGGGCCATAGGATCTGAGTGCTCAGAATTTTTCATGAATACAGCAAGCAGTTAATCAACTCTTCCATTACCAGAGGACTGGCATTTTCTCTGGCCAATGAATCAGCATTGCCATTCAACGTTGCAATGTGGCCAGTGTTCTGGGCACTTTTCCCAATGACAGTAATGAGGAGAAATTTTCAATGCCCTATAAGTTCTTCCCCTCCTCCTTATTACTCTACTTGTACAATTATACATATTGTCTACTAGCTTGTATATATAAGTTTTTATGAATTTGTAAATATACTTTGCTGAAGCCGTGCTGAGATAAACTTTACTCAAACCAAAAGGTAAAAATATATTCAGTAAGCCATTTGGGTTGGTAGAGGAACTAACTGCCCATTCCTTTTTATCAGCCTCTAGACATTTGTCTTCTGATCTTAGATTGGAGAGTTCAAACTCTCTCATTCTATCCACAAAACTAGATTAACGAACATGAAAGTACAAGGTTGCCAAACTAATATTTAATACCGTCAGGAAATTTTGTTTTCTGAAAAAGTGTCCCCACTCAAATGTGTGATATGTTGATATTAAATGACTAATAGGTATAAAAAATACCTGTAATCTGCCATCAAGGGTCCTCTGTATTGTGACACATTTACTTGGGTGTGCTCCATTTGTAGTTATTGCTGTTATCAGAGAGTCTAACTCATCTCGTTTCTCTTTCAATTTCTTTACCAGAGACTCAATGGCACGCTTGGAGAAGCCCTCACTCTCTCCTCCCTGTCTATGGCACATCAGCGAGTGCACGATGCTCAGGCATGCATCCGCCGACGTTGGTGCCGTGGTATTCATGACTGAAAGACATTATGAAAAATTATAGGTTACAAATAGAACAACTACAAAAAATAATGGTGATAGAACGCACTTATTGACGAAATTGAATGAAGATTCAGTTTATATGATACGTAAATATTACATATAATGATGCAAATCTATAAATTAAATAATTAGACAAAGTTATAAGCACATAATTAATTTCAAATCAGAATAGTAAAGTACAAAAGCTAAATAATAGTGAACGTCAATATTGTGCAATACATTTGTTAAACTTTAATTTAAGCCGTCCGAGATATAGCTAGGAAAACAGTTTAAATCAGAAATCCACAAAAAAAAAGTCATAATAAAACTGAAAATAAAAGGAATTATTCACATAACGAAATGATCTGTTCTAGGATATCTAGGAGCTAGGAAATTACCTGATTGCTGCACCAGACTTGCTTTAAATATTTACAAATGAAAGCATTTAATCACTTCGCCTTTATTCACCAAAGTAATGAGTAAATTATCGAAATTAATTTATTTTATTGTGAGACCATACCAAAACAGAATGCGACATTTTGGCGGCCCATAGACAGATAGAATAGAGTGATGAAAGTTGCCAGCCACGATTAATTGAAAAAAACATTTTATAGAACCGAGATTTTTTGTTTATTTTTCCACAGTGATTTTTAATTAATTCGAGGGTCGTCTGTCCCCCAAGGCTTAGGATTTACCCCTGACTTTTAGGTCAGTGACATTTTTTTATTCGAATGAGGATTATAATTGAAACAAAACAGCTTTTTGGTGTACGATGCGCTGATAAGAAGATTTTCTTTCCCACTTATTGTGTTTCTATACCACTTACTGGGTTATGGAGGTCAGATAGGCAGTTGCTTCACATAAGATACTGGTTCTCGACTACATCTGGGTAGACTGGAAAGCCGACCCCAAAAGGCTAGGCAGATTATTTTTATGCTATGAAGAAGCTATTATGCTTTCACCAACATCGGCTTCCAAAGAGAATCTACGTAAAAATCCATGATCTTGTCCAAAACGAAGTATTTATTTTTCTTGACTTTTATCACTAAAAAGGATACTTTTATCAAACATAAGTAGTACTAGAACAAAAAAAAAAGGTTTGTGTAAAACATGACAACAAAGCTACAACGTGAAACGAAACGTAATTATCTGTCGAGTTGGGTGATGACAGCGAGTTTTGACAAATTCTCGTTTTTAATTTCTTCAAAAAAGTCAAAACGAGTTAAAAATAATGAGAATTAATAAAAATATTTGCCGTAGTTAATTAGCAGTTGTGACAGAATTGCTATATCCATATGTTCGTTGTAAATTAATATTCGCGAATAAAGTGGGTGGATTCCGTTTGGAATAATCGTAGTGTTATTTGTGTCATGCCCGCAAAATTGACGATTTGTGCTGATGATGAAAAGCAAATGAAAAATGAAGGGTGTCGATAGTTTAACAGGAAACCGTGAAGGCATGACACACAAACCGATTGTTACATGTAAGTTTCTGGCACCTTATGTTTATGCAAATCTTTGAATATTTTTATTTGGATAAACAAACATTTTTTATTGATGTTAGGCGCGGGAGACTGGAACCTGTTTTGCACGCTAGAGGCGCCCCTAGTGGCCGCCATCCCGCAGGACTCATGTGAATGGAGACGGTCATATGGACGGGCCACCAAGTCTGTGTATTTGGAGGCCTCATTCACCAAGTATAATAAAGATAGGGTGCAGCCTGAGCTGAACTTATTAAAAAAGCCTATATTCCATATTTACTGGACGGACTGTGTGGTTTGTATACAATTTTGATTAAATGTTTTGATACCCCAAAATGTGTAACAATCTTCTATAAATCAAAACTTTTTCAATAATTTTCATGGTCTTATATAAACTGCTATGAAATAGTGTAGTCTTTTTAACCCAAAGGTTGGCTGGTGGAGAGCCTGTACTTGTTTCTTTAATACATACTAAGCAAACCTTAGAGGCTTACATTCACATCTATAATATTAATATTCTTTAAAACCCATACCTGAATGGTTAAATAACAATAAAAACAGATTCTTGATAAGGTTTTGTTGTGTTCCGCTGATAAGATTTACTTATTGGTTTTTAACTTAAGTTCATGTTTGATAGCATTCTTATTTCTTTGCTTTGAAAAATTGTTTATAGTAAATTCAATAATTAAAAGTGTGTTATGTAGGTTTTGTAACATGCTCAATGCATTTAGGTACTGTTTTTTAATGTACGCTATGTAATTCTTACTTAATTTCTGGCTATATGGGTGGCTTTATTAGAATTCCTGGCAACCTGTCAAGCTAATGTCTAACAGAAAGCTTACAGTTTGATTTTAATTACAATGCAATGGTCAGACTGTAAACTTAGAATTTTAATACCTAGTAATTATTTTTTTCACCCAATTTACCAATTCCCAGTAATATTGTACTTAATTTTTCAAATTCATTATTCTGTTAGAAAGTCCCAAAGATATCTACACTAAATTATATGTTCGATATATCTAGATACTAATATAATAAAGCTGAAAAGTTTGTTTGTGTTTTGTGGAACTACCAGTTGGATTAGGAAAATTATTTTTGTATATGATAGCCACATTCATGAGGAAGGCTATAGTCTATATGGAAATGAGAAGACACGGTCAGCTTTATCTTTCAGTTTTATTATATTAGTATAGTTATTCAAAACGGATGGCTTATCTTTATCTTTTGACCGCCACGGTGTGTTGGGCACTTTTTCATTTGTCCGCTATAGCCAACTGTGGCGGTCAAAAGGTTAATATTTTGTTATAACTTTCCCACCACGTTAAAATTAAAACTCAAATCTTTATTAAAAGGACATAGAATACTACAAGACAACTCTCAGAGAAGACATAGAAGCATGGCTGAAACAACTCGAAAAAAACGCCATAACAGACTGGATGATAGTTCTAGTTGAAACTTATGACATACGAAAAACAAACAAATTATTACCGAGGACCACAGTCTTGGACAAAATTAAAGGTGACTTTGGCGTGAAACAGACAGAGGATAGATTTATTTCTGTTATAAATCCTATCAAATCTGAAGCAAGGAGTGCGGAGTCATGGAGAGCTTTAGTAGCAAAGATTAGACATTTTGTCCTTGTGGCGTATAATAAAGCTCTTATTAAGTTTGAGGAGTATATGAGAGAACAAAGAGAGAAACGAAATGATCCGGATTGGGATTTTTGTAAATATTTTATTCTGCAGGTAAGAAAGTTTATGTCAACTAAATTAAAATACTGTGTCCAAGAGTCTGTTCACCATCATCATTTTCTTGCCTTTCTCCACATGTTACTTCAGGTCGGCGCAACACGTTTTCATCTTGCATGTGACCTGTCAACTGTTGTGCTATCATTCATATACTTTCTTTATTATCATTCCAAATATTAAATCCACACAAAATACTAAATTGTGATTAAGATTATTAATTATTATTATTATATTAAATATTAAACAATCTAATATTTTATGTGACCTATTTCAGTCAACTGTTACTCCTTGTTCCTGAGTTAATGTTATATCCGACGTTCACAGAATATGATACCATGAAAAATGCTCAATCCATTTTATTGGTTTCAGGAACAACTAGCATTTGTCCTAGAAATGCTAGGTTTGTATGACGAGGCGTTAGTCCAGTATGACGAACTAGATGCTCTGTTCTCCCAATTTGTGCTCAATTCTAACATAACAGAGAGTCCAAAATGGCTTGAAACATTTAAGCAACCTGTGACGTCTTGGCAGGCGGTGAGACTCACTGCCTTGGTTCCGCAGCATCTGAGAGAACTGATTATTAAGAAGAAAGCTTCGCTGTTGGATTTTAGAAGCTATTTGTTCCAACGTCAAAGTGCCATGTTATTACCATCATCGAAACCTTGGGAGGTATGTGTTTTATCAGTTTTTAGGGTTCCAAACATCTGTAAGAAACGGAACCCTTATAGGGTCTATCTGTCTATCCGTCTGTAACAGCCAATTATCCGAATCTCCGACCGATTCTATTGAAATTTGGTACACATATGAACTTCTGTGACCCAAACACGGATGTTTTACATAAATAAATAAATTTTAGGTAGGGAGGTCACTTTTGTGGGACAAACTAGAAAATTAAAATAAAAAATCTAACTGTGTAACATATCAAATGAAAAGACATATTTTGAGCATTTTTAATATAATTTTTACATAAAAAATATATATATATATATTGTAGAAATTAGACGAAAAATTACCATTATTCCGCATAATTTTCCTTAGTAACATTTTATCAGAACATTTTCCCATGAGAGTGAGGAAAAAACATAGAATAAGTAATATCTATTTATTCATAGATATTTCACATAATCATCCTGTACTTTAGTAAAATTATTAGTCACAACACAAAATAATGCATTATTTAGCAGTAAACAATGCACTTAGTATTTGGTCCAAATAATACTCGATTGTATTATTATGCGACTAAATGAGACGCTTAGTATACTATCAGGAAGTTTTTTTACTGTCGAATGAGCTCTGTAGTAACTAAAACCTTACAATTTTAAACATGTCGATAGAATAGTTAAGCATTGCCATTCAACGTGGCAATGCCGCCAGTCTTTTGGGTACACTTCCAGTTGACAGCGATGCGGATGAATTTTTTGACGCCATATTTTAATTTAGTTAAGTAGGAGTTTTTATTTTTATTTCTAGTTTATATAGTCATTTTAGGGGTTTATAAAAACTAATAATCCTGTCGATAGAAACTTTAAACTCTGTAAACTAACATCAAAAATAGTTTCGCCTGATTCAGGCATGCGGAAATGCAAGCAGTCGTTATTATTATTAGTATCGTATGTACCGTAATCATTTTTAGACCATTACACATAGCCTGCAATTTTATAAGCAATTTTCATCATCATCATCAGCCTTCAGCCAGTCCACTGCTGGACATACGACTCTCTAATTGACGCGTTTTATCTCGTTTCCAGCTTCAGGCAATTCTTAGTTGTCTGGCATTTTGCTAATCTGGTCCTATTTGTTTCTACATTGTGTGTATGTATCTGTGTTTGTCAAATAAACATATTTTCCTTTTTTTTCTATTCTGGATCGTTGTTCCACCTAGTCTGGCTTCCCAACGTTTTTTTTTTTTTAAGGATGGGCAATCATCAAATGACATGATCTTTAGCTCTGGGTGGAGCGGGAGGGCATGTCAGACTCTTACTGACTAAAACCCATCCGTGTTCCTCCTAAAGCCCTTTACGTTCCAGGGCCGCGGTGACTCTTTCAAACAAATTCCGCAACCCTGGCAGTACCAATTATTATCATTCCCGGTTTCCACTCAAGTATACGTAGCCGATCACTGGTGCAATTTTACCACATACGTACCATTCTGAAAAAACGGTCTCAATGGAAAGCTACATTTAATTTTATGCTACTAACGCCTACCATTCAGAAATCGGTTCGTGGAGCATCTCACAGACAGGCAACGCCGCACAACGATGCGATTTTCATAGAATTTGTTAAAAACTGTTTTCACCCAGTTGTAGCAACGTCGCGTCAGTAGGAACCTTGACACAAGAAAGCACGAGCTATTTTTTCTTTAAACGACAAACTGTATTTCCTAAGAAAAGTCCCATAAAAACATCATCAGATCACTTTCAAAGCCATCACAGTATCCATGATACTTCCATACATCCACTCAATACTTCAAGCGAGACATGAAATATAACCCTGTGTGGCGTATCGATACCCACGCAGCCCGCATACTGCAATTACTAACACACGGCCGCTTACTCTGATTTATTAGATTAATCTCTGCTAGTTTTACATTGTTTAATGATGCTGGGAGGCAATTAGTCGACATTGATGATAGATGCTGATGGAAATTGGCGCTTCATGAGTGCTGAACGTGGGCCCCATACAATCTGCGACATAGCTACCATTTTATATATAAATATTTGCATGCTATCTTAGTTTGGCGAAATGTGTCCTACACCAAAAATATCATGTAACATCTCTTTAACACATATTTTGCAAATAAAAAACTCAATACTTACTAAATTCTTAGCGTGTCGTTTTCGATGGCTAAAACTGTTTAGATGTGTAACATCTTTCCTCACGTTTTCCTGCAATCTGTGAGAGTGATTTCGTGAAATGGGACGGAATTGTGTAAAAGGAAGCCGAGGAAGCGCGCGCTATTTGATTTTAACAAAGTGCTGGATTGTGCTTTTATTGATACTCTCTTACAAGAAAAGTCTTTCTACCATTTCGTCTCCCCTCGATACACTTAATTTTTCATTTGCTTGGCAAATACCTCCCCCATATTTTTATTTATTTAAACTTGATGGTACAAATGGGCGGACTTAACGCCTAGACATTCTCTACCAGTCAACCTTTGGGTTAAAAAAAAACTGCACTGTGATAGGTGTAATTACAACAAATAAATCTAATTTAAAATATCATTTAGTTACGGAAAAACATATACAAGTGAAATACGAGTATATTTTCCTAATTTATCCAGCTAACTTTTACGTTCCCCGGCCAATCAGGTCAGGTATGAATCGAAATGGCAACGCCAGCGTTTTTAAGGCCTGCCTCAGTTACGAAATCCGTCTTTATGCACCCACCGTGACGACTATTCTGGCCCATGTAACCTCATACATCCTGTATATATGACCCGCACAATCCCCCTTTAGGCCCCCAGCAGATCCTTGTTTTGCCCAACATCGGTGATACTTGTCGATTTATTAAACAATCGTAATCAGCTTAGCCTGTTCTCAACTATATACCTAGTGGTTGGCTTCCAATCACTAAACACTAAAAAAGAAAGACTCATAAAAGCAAACAGCTAGCCTATTTCAGTAATGATATACAGCATACTATGATGTATGTGTAAACAATCAAACGTGAGCATTGAAGATAATTACGGACCAATTACTGTCCGGTAAGTGTTGCAATCGTAAATTATTTACTTATAACGTCGATTGTATGTTCCGAATTGTTCGTGTACTTCTTCTTGGTAAAGATTCCATAGATAGCATGTTTATTTGCACTCATCACTAGAATGATGATAGTAATTGGTTTTGTGAGTTTCGTATTCTTTACCAGCGATTTCGTGTCAGTGTATCTTTATTTCTTAGAAAAAAGTACACTGAGACGACAAGATAATTTTAGTACAAATATCGATGGTGAAAGCTGTAATTGCTATAATTAATGAAAAGGGACGTTTCCTGGATAAAAAATAACCTGTTTGGTTTGTCAGTTACGTTACTCACGTATTTTTTGGTTTTACAAATCCATAAAAAATAACAAAGATAAAAGGACTGCTGAAGCCTGGGGGGCTACCCTCTAAGCCCCAAGTCCGTAGCTTCGGGCTTAGTTGCGGGCGTGAATGACAACACGATTTGACAGTAACTGTCAAATCGTGCTGTCATGAATTCTTAGTGGTTAGGTGATACGGAGTAGAATACGCCCGCAACTAAGCCCGAAACTACGGACTTCGGGCTTAGAAAGTAGCCCCCCTTAACTTCATCGGAGTTCAGGACTGGGGCTTCAGCAGTCACGTGGAATTGAAAGCATTGTATCGTCTCAATTTTCCTTTATATTTCGGGAAATTCTATCTTAGTGCTCCCCTACACTCCTTAAGGAATCTTCATGCCAAATTGCAGCTTTCTACGATCAGTAGTTTCGGCTGTGCGTTGTCTGTCAGTCACTCATCACTTCATCAGTAACGGAAAAGTTTTGTAAATTATGTCACCGGAAAATGGCAAACGCCGTAAGATTGTAAAATATCTCGTGAAATTGCAAACTATTTTTTCTAAATAAGACACGAATATATTGGAAACTATTGAATTTGGGTGTGATTTATTGTCTACAAAATGTTTTTTTTTCTGTGAAATTATAATCTAATGATGATTTATAACAATCTTACGGAGTCTGCAAATTTCCGGTGACATATATATTGATTGTTTGCAAAGAAGTGAATATGATAACTTATAGTTATAACCCAAGACACATTTCTATTCAGTTACGGTACTCCATTAGTATTGTCTATTCCACTTCGATTTACATGTCCATAACAGTATTTCACATAAATTTCCATGTCCACCTGTATTCCAAACCAATATTTTCTTCATAACCAGCCGTGTATAACGCTTATGACTTATCATTACCAGCCAATGCTCTACATTTACTCGTGTATTGACTGTTGAGGTAGGTCAAGTGTGGACAGAAACGGTCGAATTATGTCACCAGGAAATGAGTTGTTACCGTATAACGGAATTATGGCATTATACATTCGGATGAGCGGATAATTTGTTAACTGTTAATGTTTATCATTTGTGTTATATTTAGAAAAATATAGAGTGATGAAATTGTGTTTATTTAAGTTAACTTGCAGCCTGATTTTTTCCTGTGTATGCTTGTCATTTTCGATTTATGCGGGTTGTTAGAACAACTTTGAATTTGGACTTAATGGTTGTTTCAATACTGTTTGATATTAAAAAACTGGTATTCATTTGCATCTGGTTTGACTGGAAGGTGACCCCAATATATTTGGGCTAGGTAGATGGTTGATTCGAGACCTAGTCGGTCGCCTTTAAAAAAATACCCGTAAAAGTATTAAGGTGACGCGGCTTCCCAACGTGCACAGATCCCGATAGTCAGGTTAATCCGCAAAGCCAGTACCCCCAGAAAGCTTCTGTGGGCTTATTGCGAGTTTTTTAACGCACTCGATCGCGTTAACGTAAACGTTCGCTTATTTCAAATTGATGGATAAAAAACTGGTTCTCCGTGAGTGTCACCAGACGGCGCTTATTCAGTTTCAATACAAATTGACGTTTACGCGCGTTAGCGTTCGAGAACGTTAAAAACTCGCACTAAGGCCACTATGCTTGTTAGCGGAGCAAGCCTGGCCATATTAGACAAGACCCCACGCACAACGACCACGAATAGGAGTCTAAGTTCAAGATAATGGAGTCCTATAGGTCTACAAAGGTCAGTGAACCCATCCACACAAGAACAGAAGTTCTTGGTTGGAAGGTTACTTCTGTCTTCCTCAGTTCATCAGTCCTGTTTCTCGCACCTCGGTGTTATGAAGAGTATTTTGCTGTGTTGTTTTGGTACATAATACAAAAGCCTCTTTGTATTGCAGATAGCCTCCCGCTGCTTATCCACCGTCCACAACACATTAGTGGAGCTATCCTTACTGGGTGCCACCGCAGTGGAAGGGGCCGCCGCTTGCTGGGCGCAACTGGCATGCGCGGAGACGTTGCGCGCATGTGAACGACTGGCAGCCAATAATAATGCGTTAGATATGTGTACTGCTACTCAAGCTCCTCTACTGCACAATGCTAAGGATAAGGTAAGAGTCTCATGTGTCAACAATACTCTAGTGGAGCTGTCCTTACTGGGTACCTCCGCAGTGGAAGGGGCCGCCGCTTGCTGGGCGCAACTGGCATGCGCGGAGACGTTGCGCGCATGTGAACGACTGGCAGCCAATAATAATGCGTTAGATATGTGTACTGCTACTCAAGCTCCTCTACTGCACAATGCTAAGGATAAGGTAAGAGTCTCATGTGTCAACAATACTCTAGTGGAGCTGTCCTTACTGGGTACCTCCGCAGTGGAAGGGGCCGCCGCTTGCTGGGCGCAACTGGCATGCGCGGAGACGTTGCGCGCATGTGAACGACTGGCAGCCAATAATAATGCGTTAGATATGTGTACTGCTACTCAAGCTCCTCTACTGCACAATGCTAAGGATAAGGTAAGAGTCTCATGTGTCAACAATACTCTAGTGGAGCTGTCCTTACTGGGTACCTCCGCAGTGGAAGGGGCCGCCGCTTGCTGGGCGCAACTGGCATGCGCGGAGACGTTGCGCGCATGTGAACGACTGGCAGCCAATAATAATGCGTTAGATATGTGTACTGCTACTCAAGCTCCTCTACTGCACAATGCTAAGGATAAGGTAAGCAGTGAAATGTTGTAATGGACTTCCGAGGGGCGCAAAGCTTGACATAGCTTGCATGGAGACGTTGCGCGCATGTGAGTCCTCCGTTCATATTCCCGTCCCAGAACTTAGTGCCTCCTAAAAATAACAATTAGACAGAATAATAAGGTGTGTTTAAACCCGACACTGTTTGTCTAAATTTCGTCGAACTTTCGGTTTTCCCAAGTTTATGCAGGATGTTTCAGAAGTGCCTGGTCATATTAAAGGGTAATATTCTGTATCTGATTAAAAATAATGACTTGATCAAAAAGCCGTCCGCAAAAAACGACTCAAAAGATCCAAACAAGTTACTTTTCGAAAGATTTTATGCCACCAATTGCAATGCTGCGTCGGGAGTCTGAAAGTCTTAACAATCGATCAAAAATTAAAATATATCGCTGTTGTCTGTTTATTGTGACATAATAGTGATTAAACTTTTGTTATACAATCCATTCAATCACCAGACTGTCGAGCCCCTTGGACACGCCCTTGGCTGCAACAGTTGTTGTTTCAAATGTTGGCTCCAAGCCAGAACAGCTGAAAATAAGTGACAATATTTCTTTGTTGAATGATGTATCCTTATTTAACGTTACCTGACGCAACTGGCTGCTTTCTTAGATTATTATTATTGTAGAAAAAAACACCACTGTGTTTAGCCTTCAACAATCCAATACTTGACATAGGGGCGTTCCAATTGATAACAAAAAAACATTACTGTAGTTGGAAACATACTGTTTCTAGGTCCGGTTAATAAAATATTAGGTATCTATTAGGAGGAGACCCCTGATACTTGAGATGGTCATGCTCAAAATTAATTTTAAGGAAGAGCCTCTTTTCCAATCGTATGAGCTCGTGGCTAAAACAAAACAGCCGCACGGGTAGAGCTTCAAGAATGCCAAGGTCGGTCTGTGGATGAAATAAGTTATATTAATATGTATTAGTTTATTATTGTTTTAAGATTATTTTGTGTAATATGTCTATGGGCCTCAGCAGCCTGATAATAAAATGATTATTATTATTATTTATTTATTTAACTTACCGAGACTCCACCGTGCCTCAGAAAGCACGCTAATCCATTAGTCCCGGCTGTCATTTGTAGATCATTGGCTGTCGTTACGGATTGTCAGAAGCCAAAAAATCTGACTCGTTTTGCCAAGAAGTACCGTGTTACCCAGTTAATGGGTTGTGTAGATCTGGTAGGCAGCTGCTCCACGTAAAATACTGGTATTCAGCTGAATCCGGTTTGACTGGAAGCCGCCCCAATATAGTTGGGAAAAGGCTAGGCAGATGATGATGAGCCTCTATTCTAATGAAGTTATACTGGAACTACATTGATCTTCTTTTAACTTGCGTGTAAAGCTTGCATCAATGAGCTATGTTAACGACGCATGTGCCAATGCGTATTGTCACTATGTTGTCCAGCCCAAGTTGAAAACATGTTGGCACACGCACCATGAAAAATAAAAATAAAATGTATGAATAATATGGATAGAAGAACAAAACATTACAGTAAGGAACATAACTAATAACTCTATCCATTTTTGTTCCAGCTCCACGAACTAGGCAAGCTCTGTGGACTACTCCCTGGCTCACCAGACCCTACATCAGAACAGCTGCACCTCGTAGTCATGCTATCAGCAGGCATGGGCGACAACGAAACCAACAACCAGCATCCTACCCCAACAGATAGGTTGAAAGAGGCGCTGTGCAGCAAGACCTGCTTTCAACAGTACTACTTGGAACTGGCGGAGTTGGCAATGGGGACTTATAAGCATATTGGGCGGTTAAGGTATGTTTTAAGCGAGTTTAGCTGTAGAACTTGTATGTAACCAAACCGAGGCTTGGTTCAACCGTTCAACTAAAACTCATCTACGACACATATCTTACATTAAACAGGGGGCAACACAGATGGAAGCCATTTTATGACGCTGAATTTTTATCAACCTAAAAAGAAAAGATATTTCAGAAATAAATGTAATTCGTTGTGATCGAACTTTAGTGCCTTAGTGCTACCTCCATAAAGTTCAAATTGTACAGATACGTCAGTAAAAATCTGATAATAATTTATTTTATATCCTCAAGTTTTTAACACCTCCTTTCAATCTCAAGGTTCGCCCGCCTAATAGGCCGAGACCTCGCCGCCTTCTACTCCGAACTAGGTGAGACTGGCAAAGCAGTGGTATTCCTCATGGATGCGCTCAGGTCCTATGAGGAGCAGGGCTGGAAGGACCTGGCTGCGCAAACCAGGCTTGAGCTAGTGGCAGCTGCCAAGAAGATGAATGATATGGACCGGTGAGTTTGTAGCGGCATCTATACGACCTACAAAATATACCTGATATTACAGAATCCACCATCGCGTAACCAAATGTCCTTGTGACGGTTGCCCACCAGACCAAACACCCATTTGGTCGGAGGATCCTCCCTTTTCAAAGCAGGATGCAGAACTTTTCAACCTGTTCCTATATAATTTAATTTTTTTAATTTATTCTTACTTCAACCATAGACTAGACATTAAGATAATATGTAATGAAAGAGTCTAAACCAAGTAATTAAACAGTACTATAGCAATGTGGCACCTGACATCAAGAATTTTAGGAGACTGAGTTCGTGGCCCAATAGAACTATTTCCGCTCTTTCTACCATTCTCATTACTGCAACAAACTAAAAGAAACTTATCCTATATCTTATTGATAAAGATAAATCATTAATTGAAAAGAGTAACTATGGAGTTTCTTGTCTGTTCTTCTCCATAAGAATCTATCTTTCCGAATGGACAGTAGAGTCACTTTATTAATGTAATATTATTATTTTACTGAACTGTAAATGATGACGTTCAAAAGTGCCGTTTAATGGCCTAATTGAAATAAACGTTTTGACTTTGACTTTATACTTTAGAGGTGAAAGGCCCTTCCCTATAACTAAAAAATATTTTTTCCAAGTCTTCTTGATTAAACTATTCTTCAAAATAATTATTTTTTACTCTTTTCAGATACACAAAACTCTCAGCAACTATAGCAAGCACAGCTGAATTAGAAATTCTAGTCAGAAACTTCTATTTCGAAGAAATGATGAAGTCGATACGAGAGGACTTATCCAAAAAGACCGAAACTGTCCTCACAGAGCTGAACGAATGTTTCAAGGTCGTATCAGCAACGTTAGTACCATCGGAACGTGGTGTTTATATCACTGACAATAAGGTCCAATGTCGCATGACGGTGGTGAGTTACTTGCCGAAGGACGTGACGTGTACCAGGGCAGCAATAAGTATAGAGAGGTGTAAGGACGATAAGGCGGAGAAGCGGACGCCGGTTAAAAGTTATAAGACTGATTTAAGTGTTAGCGGTAGTGTGAGCTCGCCCAGGCGGGGAGCAGTCGAGCCGGAGAGTGAAACTACTAACTTAATTACAAGGTAAGAGTAAATAAAATATTTATTCTATTTAATGCTCATTTTTAATGGTCAGATGTGAACCACTAACCCTATCGTTTAGGGTTTAGTTTAAGAAAAATAAAAATATTATGTGGGTGGGTATGTCGTTTTGTGGCAATTAAATACGTTTTCTTACTTTGTTTTCTTTTCAGATGTTGTGTTTATGATGTTTGACATTGTTTCCATACAATTTCATTCTTAAGGTTAAAGTTATTCAACTTGTAACAAAATAAACACAATACCTGAAAAGGGGTCATTGTACTCATCATTATGATCAAATTTTATTATGGGACCAACCCCGAAATCGCTACAGTACAGTACTACTTAAATTTTTATTTATTTATTTGGCTGTTATATCAATAGAATTTTTTTTTCTCATTTCAGCATAAGACTGGACGACTTAAAACCCAAGAACCCTTTACTAAATCCTTTACACATAACCTCACAACTTCACTACAAGGAAGACAGATCACTTCAGAAAGTCACCGTGGAGTGTCAAAACCCTAAAGTTACCCTCAAACGTTCAGACAGCTGCAAATACCGGAAACCGTCCGCGACGATGAGGAATAGCTATGAAAACTGTTTTTCTGTTGAATCGGTTGTTTTAAAACCGGGATCCAATGATCTGTTGCTGGATTTTGTGGCGACGAAATGTGGGACTTTTAAACTTGGTCAGGTAGGTAATCGACCGTTTTTCGAATGGCTTTTAGAGTATGAATGTGTAATACCGATTTAAAAGATTAACTCTAACATTTTTCTATTAGGGTTTGATGTGATCTATGTTTAGGTCATAAAGGGTTTAAAGATAGGCCCTTATTTTGTAAATAATATACAATAGCTTATCATGGTTTTAAGGATTGCAGTCTAATCTGATTGATTGGATTTAAACGCTATTTCACTAGCTTTACTTAGATTTGTTCGGTCATTCGGCGGCGAGATGGGCAGCGGTCATTGTTGCCATCCCGGGTAAAACTTATACGAGGTTGGTACAGGAACGTGAGGATTGGTACAAGAAAACAGTGGGCGAAGTCAGGCTGTGGCTGATGATGATGATGACTTTAAATCTACATAGGCCAAAGTAACGGGTCGGATACTTGTCAACCTTATAACTAAGGGCATAAGAATAAAAACTACTCGACCGCAGTTGTGCCTTATAAATACTAGCTTTTGCCTGAGACTTTGTACGGGGACCGGGATATGTGATCCCGGTTTTTCCCGTTCCCGTAGGGACGAATGCACATAAACCTTTCTCATGTAGTTTAAAAGATATAAGCGTAGAGACGGCGAAAGCGACTGTGTTTAATACTATGTAATATAAAGATTTTGCATTCTAGTTTCGGCAAATTCATTTAGAAACTGTAAATAACTATTGCAAATAAAGTTGAAGCCATTTAATTTCAGGTATCGTTAGTAGTCGAAGGAAAATTAGAGTTTTTATCGAATGTCCTCATTGGTACCAAGATGGGGTGTGAAGTGGTGAACCAGGGTGTGAATGTGTTCTTAAATAAAGTGGAGCCGAAGAAGGATTTGGTAGCTGGGTTGGAACAGGCGATGGAGCTAGTGGTTACCAGTGGGAGCTCGCATATTGAGGAGGTTTGTTGATATTATTTTGTTATTGGGTAATTAAGAAGCGTTACTTTATTTATTTATTTATTAATGGCACATCAACAACACAAACACAAACATGGACATATTAAATTATATAAGGTCTTATGTCAATTACCGACGTGCACAACATTTACAATAACAATAATAATTATAAAATTAATTACTTTAATTTGTTGTCTACAAAAGCGACTGTAGATCCACTTTTGAACAAACTAAACTATGTTTTGATCGTAATAGATCTGTCCTCGATCTATAGCATACACTTTGATGAGAAAATTTGTAAAGTGTGGCGGTTTTATTTTTTTGTCTTGGTTGGTGTGGTCGGTTCAACTACACTCTGTTGTTCAATGTTCTTAAACCTCGCCATTACCTATGGTAAAACATAATCGCTTTTTATTCTTATCCAAGATCTCTGACAACCTTAACACGAAAATAAGATATTATTTATTTTCGATATGATATAAAAAACAATTGCTTAACACTATATTTTTTCCCCCAGAACACAACAATACTCCTTAAGACTTCCTCAGGCCTGCTCATCCGCTTCGCCGACAACGACACGGCGATGTGTCGCGAGCTATCCATCAAGGTGGCGTCCATGGAGCCCTTCCAGACCACTAGCGTGCCGCTGCGACTGTTCGCTACCCTTCAGCCGAGGAAGGAGAAGAGTATTGAGCATACTGTGAGTAAAGAGTTCTTTACAAACATCCCAAGCAAAGCTTGCGCTCCGGAAAACATCGTCTTTCTTCGGAAATACATCGTCTATCTTCGGAATACATCGTCTATCTTCGGAATACATTGTCTATCTTCGGAATACATCGTCTTTCTTCGGAATACATCGTCCGTCTTCGGAATACATCGTCTATCTTCGGAATACATCGTCTGTCTTCGGAAATACATCGTCGTATGAATCATCATACATCAATACGAACTTGCAAACACTTAAAAACTTATCTATAGTGTAGGGTTGCGGAATTTATTCGAAAGAGTCACCGCGGCCCTGGAACGCAAAGGGCTTTAGAAAGAACACGGATGGGTTTTAGTCAGTAAGAGTCTGACACGCCCTTCCGCTCCACCCAGAGCGGAAGAAGTCATTTAAAGAATTCACATCCTTAAAAAAAAAAAAGTGTAGCAAAGACTATCGCGTTTGAATTCGCCGCTAGAAGCGCTAGTGCAGCGTGAGGTCTTCGAAGTGTCAAATTTCATTGTTTGTGGGATTTTGACGTGAGTTTATTGAATATTTTTTTTATGATTTTGAGATATTTTACTATAACCGATAAGTTATGGCAGATTTAGATCTATTTCTACCGACAACTGTTTTAAGATTTTTGTGTCGGAAACTTTAAGTCCTTCTTTTTTTCAAACAAAACGAGTCTTCGAATTACTGCAGTCTATTGACGTTACAATATTTAATCACACACTCACTTTATTACAAAATGATTTTAATTCAAACTTTGCTTCCGTGCACGTAATTACGTCTTTTAACAGCTGCTAAAGGGCCTTGCTCGCCAGTGGCACCAAATGATTTTATTTTATTTTATATATTTTTTTTTTTATATATATTTGGGAAAACAAACAATTACACACTTAGATTACAAAAGATATGATATAGAAATGATACAAATGTGAAATCAACAACGTTCTCCACAGATACACAGTGAGACAATTTGGTAATTTTTAAGACTAGTGTGTTGTGAGAAATGAAAAAAGAGGAGTATTAATTAAGAAGTAACAACAAAAAATAAAGCTGCCAAAAGGGCCGGATAAGTGGAACAAATATCACATCAATTTTTCAACAAGTTAAGCAGCATGAGTCTAAACTTTCTATGTGGTAAAGCAAACAGATCCAAACTGCAGAAATTCTTATTAAAATTACTCGTAAGGCGACGAAGAGGTGCACGCAAGCCCGCATTTGTACGACTGGAAGTAGTGGCGAATACAGGTCGTGCGCGCACCCTGCGTCCCTGGCATGTTCTGGGAACTATATAACACAATTTGTTACTAATATTTAAACAATCATACGAGTTATTGCATAAGTCATATAAAAATGTAGTTTCAAGAAAAGTTCGCCTTGAACTCAAAGACAGCAGATTATATTTTTTAAGTAGCTCACTATAAGAGAGATAACAACTTTTCAAACAGCGATAATGCATAGACTTCAGAAATTTCCGTTGTATGCTTTCTATACTTTCAATATATTTATTATAATAGGGGTTCCACACAGGTACTGCATATTCTAATTGAGACCTAACCAGTGATCGATAGAGGTATAAATATGTACTAGGGTGCTTGAATTCTGTGGTTGATCTCATTACAAAGCCGTACATTCGATAAGCGTTATTGACAATTTTATTAACATGTGCGTCTAAGTGCAGTTTATCATCAAGCAATACTCCCAGGTCGCGGATCAAACTCTCCCTTGCCAGAGTTTCATTATGTATTGCATAGGGATATTTAAATTTATTTTTATTTTTAGTGAAGCTAATACAATAACATTTAGAAACACTGAGTTGGAGTTTGTTTTTATTGCAATAATCTGCAAGACGATTGAGGTCTTGTTGAAGCAGTTGACAGTCAAGCATAGTTTTGATGGGTCTAAAGACTTTAAGGTCATCCGCATAGAGTAAGAATTTAGAATTAACAAAGCACATGTCAATATCATTGATAAATATAATAAATAACAAGGGACCCAGTATCGAGCCTTGAGGCACTCCTGATGAAACAGTAATGGTTTTGGAATTGAAACCATTAACCACCACTTTTTGCGTTCTATTTGTAACGTAGGAAGTAAACCAACGGAACAAATCCCCACGAATGCCGTTAAATGCTATCTTGCTCAAAAGTAATTTATGGTCGACCTTGTCAAAGGCTTTACGGAAATCAGTATAAATAGAGTCCACCTGTACACGTGAGTCTAAATTATTGAATAAATAGTCAGTGTATTCAATCAAATTAGTAGTTGTAGATCTTTTCTTGACAAACCCATGCTGTTGCTTAATAATCTGATCATGAATAATCGGATATAGCTGATTGTGAACAAGCCTCTCGAAAAGCTTTGACAAGATCGACAGAATGGAAATAGGACGGTAGTTCTCAATTTCACAATTTGGACCAGATTTATGGACTGGGGTGATATTGGCTCGCTTCCACACTTCTGGGAAAGTTCCTTGGCTCAAACATCTATTATAAATAATATATAGTGGAAGACTTAATGTGTCAGCGGTATTTTTAAGGAAAAGTGGCGGGATACCATCAGGTCCTGGGCCTTTGGAACAATCTATGCATCTCAAAGCACTGTGTACTTGTTCAATACTGATCACAAGATTGCTAACGAGACGACTATTTTCAGCATGGTCAAAGGACTGCTGCTGCACATTGTTGAGAGTGGAGGGCTCATAAACAGAATGGAAGAAGTTTAAAAAGAAATCACAGATTTCATCTGGATTGTTGGACGACTGTCCCTCGTAACGCATAGTTGAAGGAATGGAAGCCGTGGATTTACGGTTATATATATAAGTCCAGAAATATTTAGTGTTAACTTTTATACTATCTTCAACTGACTTCATGTATAGGCTATAGCAAGTTTTTGATCCGGAATGAAATCTCGATCTATATAATGAAAATTGTTCATAATCTGACACATTTTGATACGCCTTCCATTTACACCAAGCCTTAGTTTTATTTTTAAATATATGTATTAATGATGGTGAAAACCAGACCGGATATTTAGAAGACTTCACCGAAGTCAAGGGAACATGAGCTTTAATAACTCTGAAAATAACTTCATAAAATGTATTTACTGCATCTTCTGCAGATTGCCCCTGTAACAATTCGCCCCAGTCATATTTGCCCAATTCACCATTAATTTCTTCGTAATTCGCCTTATAGTAATTGTGCCTCTGTGTAGATTTACGTGTCAAGGCTCGGTTACTTAAATTGAAAGAAGCCAATATACATAAGGGTGGGTGATAAGGGTCTGATGTTAATAGTGTGTCAGTGGGTGTTATAACAGAACACTCATTATTACTGATCACCAAATCCAAAATCTTTCCGGTCATATTTTTTATATTATTATACTGGAAGGCATTAAAAATGGACATAAAGATGTTAATGTGTCTAGAATTTGGAGAGCTCCTGTTATTTGAGTCTTGTATGAAACCTGAACCTCCAGTAAATAACCAATCAATATCGGGGAGATTGTAATCACCAAACAAATAGAAATTTTGAACACCTTCACTCTCAACAACTGCTTGTAAAAGCTCCAAATATGCAACATAAACACTTTCGGCTGTTTTTGGTGGAATGTATGCTGAGCATATGATATCGTAGTTTCCTCTGGTCGCGCTAGGGATACGCAGGACGACATGCTCAATATGTTGGTTTAATAAGATACTGGACTCAATTGTGACAGATCCCAGTCCCTTCAGTATCGCTATAAGTGTGCCACCACCATCCTTCTTTTGAGTGGCTTTGCGATCCCGATCACATCTATGTACGGAATACCGCTGATCAATAAACTCAGAATCGAGAATTTCAGGGGTTAACCAAGTCTCCGTGAGTATTATGATATCGTAGCAATTGGATAAAATATTCATAAATAGAATATGCAGTTTAGTGCGAAGTCCACAATTTTGATAGTATATCATTAATTTATCAACCATTATTGTAGTTACATAAACGCAGCAGTAATATAAAATAAAATGATGAGCACAAAAACGGTAGCCCTCATTCCAAACACTTGATTGTCAAATTACGATCTGGGACTGGAGTAGTAGGTATCCAGACATATAGATAACTTTATACCAACGTGCTATGACAAGTGCACTACTAGAAAGCACGGCAGTATAAATATAGGAAGCTTTCGTAGGGTTAGCGTGTTGCGAAGCTCGTGCTTATTCGGAAACACGAAGATTACCGAAGCGCATCAACCGAAACCTTTTCTGGTTAAACTGTATAGAATGTGAAACGGCGATGTGTCGTGAGCTATCCATCAAGGTGGCATCTATGGAGCCCTTCCAGACCGCTCGGGTGCCACTGCGACTGCTTGCCACCCTGCAGCCGAGGAAAGATAACAGTATTAAGCATGCTGTCAGGTTCAACTAGATTTTGTGTGCGTGTGGTAGGAGCGTCGAAAAAGGGTTTTATGATGACACTAGGTTTTGCCCGCGACTTCGTACGCGTATATCCCATTTTTTCCCGTTCCCGTAGGAATTTCGGGAAATCCTCGCTTAGTGCTCCCCTACACTCCCCATGGAACCTAGCCACGTGCCAAATTTCAACTTTCTACAACCAGTACTTTGGCTATGCATTGTCTGTCAGTCAGTCAGTCACTCAGTCACTCAATCACTCAGTCACCAGTAACGGAAGAGTTTTTATATATATTGATTGTATAATAGACTTTAGGTTGCTCAACATAAAGTGCGATTTTGCTCAAATACTAGGTGTTTTTGTTGCATCGTTCTCGTCTGATATTATTGCTCACCATCAGGCGAGACAGTGATCAAACACTTATCAATCATAGAAAAAACTTCGACGCTGTATTTAGCCCAATGATGCGTTAGTTGTAAAGCTACCTTAACTATTGTAATAACCAACGTTCTAAACTGTTTTATTTATTAAACTCTTTATTTATAGCGGATAAGCTAAAACCACCTTTGTTGCTAAGATGGTATTTATTTTATCTTACATAACCGTCAAAAATAACTGACCAATTTTTTTACCAACCACCTGAATCTAGAAAAAAATCATGATAAATAAATTACAAGATATCTTAATAATATCTGGTAATTTTCCCACAGGTCTGGCTAACCTGTCCCTGGTGGGAAGCCGTGACAGAAGTGCCTCTCCACTTCACTCCTCCCATGGTGGCATCCTGGAGACTCCTCACCTCCAACGCGAGGAAGTTCATCCACGTGACCCTCAAGTCCACCGTGGTCCATCTGGTGCAGTTCTCACTGACTGACCCAAAGTTGGAGTGTGATGGGACTGATAACTCTGTGGCGGATTTGAATCCGAAGAATTCAGATCATATGGTAAGGATTGTATTTATTTATATTTTTTTTCAGTCTGTGTCGTCCCACGGCAGGGCAAACACCTCCTTTCCCTCTTATCCCTTCTTGCGGTGTGATGCAGTTATGGACCAATCAAAGCTTGTCATTTTTTTTTTATTTAGGATTTTTTTTTATATTTACATGCGAAAAAACGAGAGAGATCGAAGAATCTAATGCTGGTGTTGATACGAGCTACTATGGAACCTATAGTAATTTTTTTCAAAGAAAACTAAAATCCCGATTTGCAGCATATTTGGTTTTAAAAAAGTTTAAAAAATGCTGCTCACGACTCAAGTTAAAGATGCAATAGTGCAATCTAATCATACGCTAAATGCTCTAAAATCAAACTCAGTTCAAAGTCAAAGTCAATTTTCTTTTTTTATTTCTATGTACCTTGCGTGTTTCATGAAAGTGCTAAATAAATATTATTCTTTCTTTCTTTTTTCTTTCAATTCATTTATTTCAACTAGACCATTAAAAGACACTTTTGAACGTCAAAATTCACAATTTTAAATTAAAATATTAGTGACTAGTTGTTCCAAAGTTCAGATCTTAAAAATGTTGAAAGGCAGCCAATAGTTTGATCGTGCTTTAAAACCTTTCTTTCAGATGGTAGCCTCCGACGGAACAACAGCCTCATTCATGTGGGAGCTCCTCAAAGACCCCCTCGTGAAAGCGGGTCCGATGAAGGCCACATTCTCCGTGCACTATCGTCCATCAGACGCGGAGGGACCAGGCAGGTCCTTCAGCTGTCCGTTCGACATACAGGACTATACGACTCTGTTTGTTATACGGACGAAGTTGGAGCCTAGTAAGGGGTCGGACTTCTGTAGGGCTTCGCAGATGTGCTGTTTGCAGTTGAGCGTGCAAAGGGTAAGTGAATGGCTATTTTTTCCACGTTTCTTTGCAAGCTTTGACCAAACTTGATGTACAACGTGTAACAGAATACACGCAATACCTCTCAAGGGGTCATTGTAGGTACTCATCATTATGAACAACTTTAACTATGGGACCAACACTGAAATCGCGAAATAAAATTTATTTATTTATTATTTATTTATTAGGTTAGCCAACAATTGTTTACACATATACATTACAACTGGCAAAAATACATTTACAAGTGTAACAATTACTTAAAGGCCAACACCGCATGTACAGTAAACGGCTTAATTTACAAAATTAATTATTACAAATAATTAACATAAACAATGATTTATGTTAGTTTGTTCTTAATTTAAGGTTAGTTATAACATTCTAATAATAATAAAAATAACATAATTATTAATATAACATATTATTAATTGACTCACCCATACATTTTTGTACCTATGCATAACTCGACAAAATGTATTGAACAGCTGAGGTTTTTTTTTGTGATTTCAGGGTTGGTCCCATAGTAAAAGTTGTTCATAATGATGAGTACAATAACCCCCTTAAGAGGTATTACGTTTATTCTGTTACAAGTTGTATAGAATATTTTATACCTGTCGTACATGTATAACCTGTCATGCGTTAAAAACGATTTGTATAGAAATTAAATCAAACTACATTTAATTGGTTTCATTGCAGGTGAATGAAACAGAATACACGTCGCTTATGTACGAAGTTCTCGCTGATCAGACTATGTGGGCGGTTCTTGGTCGTACTGCAGGTAAAAATATATTTGTTTCATATTGTCAGATATTAATATAATAAAACTGAAGAGTTTGTTGTTTGAACGCGCTAATATACCAACTACTCGGGGATCTACCAGTCGAATTTGCAAGATTCTTTTTGAATATGATAGCCACATTCATGAGAAAGGCTTTACGATACGATAACGGGAAAAAACGGAGTATCCGCGACCCGCGTACGGATTCGCGGGCAAAAGCTAGTTGTCAGATAAAACAAACCAAATAATCCATAAGGGTACAAAAATACGACGAAATGCTTTGCGAGAAGATAGGTAGTGCAGACTAGTGCCCTGCGCTTCGGTTGTCTCATCTTGGCGGATAAAACATCTCAAAGGGAAACAAAACGTTAACTTTAATTCAGTAGATTCACCCCTAAAGGAAAAAGGCGTTCATATATGTGTGAGAAAAATATCTTTCTAAAAACTGATTTAATAAAACAAAAACGAGTGTGCTTTAGACCACACGACTGAAGTAAAACTTCTTTAGCTCCATCTATATGTAGGTATGTATATATGTTTAATATATAAATTCGTCGATCGATCGATCGAGGATAGAGAGAGAGTTGCGCACCCGGCTGCGCACTCACTTGCTCGTGTGCTCATTTGCTTGTAGTAGGCTCGATACACACACAGCATACGGAATTTCGTTCCGTTCGCCTCGCCCGATCACACTTTTCGTAACGCTCTCGTCCCGCATTCACCAGCTTACTCCCCAAGTCAGCGTGCGTAATGAAGTTTTACTTCAATAATAGTCAATTACCCTTCTGAAATTCAGAGTCTTGACTCTTTGACTTCTCTTTGAAGGTGTAATAACAATGGAATGTACGAGCACGGAGCCTCAGAACGTGACGCTAGACGTGATGCCGCTAGTCGCGGGATACCTGCCGCTGCCGACCGTCCGACTGTCCAAATATATCGCAGCTAATACTAAAGGTAAATATAAATTATCAATCAGTAGATAGATTCATTTTAATTGATGAATTTGGCCTATCGCAGTTCGCTGCTTATAAAGGTCCTTTCCTATGTGACCCCTGAATACCCGGTTCTCTGTTTCCCCATAAATTATACGCGTCAGGCACCTTTTTCAACGACTTTAAAAGAGAGAGAACCTTTTGCAATCGGCGATTTTCTTTGGCCTCTCTATCGTTGAGGCATAAATGATTAATTCTCACATCATTGTTGCGCTTATACTCCATCAGTTTCGGACTAGAACGAAGTTTTCAGTCGAAGGTAATTCACAAGACAAGATCATGTGTCAATATCGAGTAATAATAAAAACTAAACTTCTTATTCACCTTGCTACACAGCGAAACCCAGAAAAAGGGAAATGTTTAAACGAGACTTCAGCCAAACAACAATTTAACTCCTCAAATACCCCATTTACAGATCCCAAGAAAGACATCTCAGCCCACCCACGTCTTGAGCCCTTCAGTCCAGGTCAAGTATACCACGCAGGTAAAGCGAAGCAGGTCCACGTCCTACCACCAATGCCCAAGGAACACCTTGACGTGATAGCCAACTAAATGTAAGTCAATACAAGCTGACTCCCATAGTGCGACAATACTTTGTCGCCGCAGTATCTCGTGCGGAACTAAGTAAGTCAAAATGCAGATCGAACATAACTTTGTCGTTACATTATCTCGGGACGGAAGGAGTTGGTGACTCTGTTTATGTATAGTCGTGTCCCGAGTTGGTGTGACATGATTTTGTCGCGCGTGTTTGGCTGGGTGGAGACTAGTCCATGAGCTTAGTAATTATGCTGGTAAGGATGTGGGACTCGCAGGTTTTATATGTAACTTGTGCTTGGTAAAATGTGGAGGACGAGGTCAGAAATTCTTATGAACTCTTCTATATTTTTTACCGTTGTGACCGACTGACTCACAGTGCATACCGTAAATACATGGACGATTAAAACGCAACACTATGTCCTGGATACCTAAGATCACGCGTAGTAACGTGAATTAAACCTGAACAAATAACACTAAATATGAACAGAAAATATGTGCGTAAATCGCTTCATCCGGACATAAACCTTAAAGATAATTATCCCAAAAGTTGTGTTTATTGGCAATAAGAAAACTTCAGAAGCATTTAAAAGGCGATTAAGAAAGACTAAAAAATTAGAAAAAAAAAACTTCAACATGCGAGTTTCACATCCCATAAATATTATTTAAATATAAAACTGACTTCATGACATACACCACAATAATCGAAAGTAAGAAACACAACACTAGCTGTCACTGTCGAAATACACAGATTGTGAAAATAAATACGTCCATTGCGTTTTTGAAATGTTATAACATTAGCAGGCTCAATAAATTATGTTCAATGTAATCAATAATATTAACGATAAAATAATATAAATAAATAAATTGATATTATACATTGATGTTTCGTGTTAGGGACAAACGAATTATTTGTATGCTTAAATGTATTTTAAAAGAACTTATGCTAATCTATGGCATAAAGGCTATACTTGACGTTTATTATTAAAACGTGCGTTATTTGAAATAATAATAAAAAATACTTATTAATCTGTGCTCTTATTGACCGCACAAATATACACGTTTTATTAAAATAACACACGTTTTGATAATACTCATATTTTAAAAACAAACCGCTGCTATGATATTGTAAACGAAGGGAATAAAAAAGCTTATATTCGAAAGTCCGCTTGCACAAGACACTAAAGACATTTAGTGCTAAACAAACTTAAAACATCGTCCCATTTCAGTCAATATTGTGAGATGATATTGACAGAATGGGAGGCCATCAAGCTGCGCAAATACTGTGATCCTCGCAGGATATTTCTCGCCGACGGATCGACACTGCGTAACCAGATGGCCGGTTTGATCTTTGCCCAAAAAGTCAGCATTGTTATTCAACATGGCAATGTTTCCCGTCTTCTGTGCACGTTTCTGGATGACAGCGTGTATTTTATAATTGTATATAGGTATGTACTCAGACAGAAAAATGTTAAAAAACGTTTAGCGCTAAGTGTGTTTAGTGTTATGTGGTGCATGTGGGCCTTAAAATATTTTCACGTAAACTAATGACATAATTATACAAAGTGTTATTGAAACTTCTTTTTTTTTCTATACAAATATGGATGTTGCCTAAGTTAAAAAAAAATATGACTCTACATATTTAGTCCGTTAGTTAAATTAGTGTCGAAAAATATTAGATACGTATTTTTATTTTATCAAATAAAAAAAAAATACGAATATTAAACGCATCAAAGATGGAGTGGGGGCTTGTAACGTCACTTGCCAGTAAAAAGTGTACTGATGAGTGACGTCATACGAGTTTTCAACGACCTGTATCGTCTTAATTTTTTGTTAACGTGACAAAAAAAAAATTGTGTCCAATATTTTTTGGAAATCTATCTCACGGACTAATTTTTTTTTTTGGCAAATACCCTATATCATAAGCAGAGATCGGAATAAGTAGAGTATATTTACCTATAGTTCGCGGAAGTAAGTAACAAGGAAAAATCCAGGAATAGTTAACATGACGATTAATTAAATCCCGGGATTTAAGAAATTTCAAATCACTTATTGCGCTTTGAATACATTTGAACTAAATTATTACACTGAAAAATCTTAGTTTTTTGAGTTCGGTACTAATGCTGTTCAAGTAAAGAGCTTTGTTTTACATACAAAATTAATTCTTGAATGTTCTGTTATTTACCTGATTATATGTTTTTATAATCCCGGTTTTAAATTGTCATGTTTATGATTCTGGGATTTTAGAGGAGGTATTATCTACTCTATGTTACTTACTTCATGGAACTTTAGCTAAATATACTCTACCTATTCCGACCTCTAGTCATAAGTGAACGTTTAAATTTTCGCGATCGAGTACGTTTAAAAACTCGCCTTTGTAAGAGATATCTGATAGTACTGCTTACGAAATTCTATTCTATAACTAAGAATCGGACCACCACATGTGATAAATCATATGCTTCGTAAGGTATGTGTATATGTAATAATATTATATTCAAATAAATATTTATAGTACGGTCATATCTTGCAGCTATATCTGTTATTGCCTTGGCATCGTTATTGAAGAAAATAGTTGATTAATTGAGTATCTGTAAAAAAGGAGTAGGTTCTGTATTCGTCTGTATGTATTTTATTTTGTTACTGCTACAACGAAAGATAAAACTTTTACGATGGGAATAAAAGCGTCAATGTCAGAAATAATCAGCTTGATTACTTTCAATTCAAGCTTTTCATTTGGTAAAAATGCAAAACTGGAATTTGTCACTTACTTTTCCTATTATCTAGTGCCATAACGCTTCAAAAGTAAAAATATCGGCATAACTTTAATTGAACATTTAGACGTGGGTTTTCTTTTCTACATAGAAACTTAAACACTTCAATCGCCGATACTTATTTATTCAACAATGGAACTTTTTATAACTTTAAAATGATACAGTTAATCGCTGCCACACTACAGGGAAGACAATGCTTAGATACGCCTCATTCTCTTACATTCAACATTTGATCTTATTTCACTAATGTTTAGGTCTATAGTTAAATAGCTAGCTATGTGTTAGAAGTTTATATGTGTAACGTAGTGTTATTGTACTCAGAGTTTGGTGTTTTATGGAGTCGACACAGAAAACCTGAAGTCTCAAATCGGAAATTATGCTGTTGTGTTTGGTAAGCAAAAATACCATCGGCCATTCTAATCATTTTTGCAACTCATGGTTGTTAGTGGTGTTCAAATAGAGGCATATAACTAAAGTCCCATTTGCACCACAAATCACTAAATACATTTCTGTCTACTAGTTTATTACTTATTTAAAACATCATTAAGTCTCTTAAAAGTTGAAAAAAATCTTGAATGCGTGAGTCTATCTGATGATAATGAAAATCTTTGGCGGGAGATACTTAAACCTCCTGATCACTTCATTGAGCCGTCAGAGAACCGCATTCGAACTG
The DNA here is from genome assembly GCA_002192655.3 of Mamestra configurata. Classification (NCBI taxonomy): domain Eukaryota; kingdom Metazoa; phylum Arthropoda; class Insecta; order Lepidoptera; family Noctuidae; genus Mamestra; species Mamestra configurata. The sequence continues at coordinate 294,888 of NDFZ01005446.1, forward strand.
ACTCCACGCTCAGGTCGGTTGCAATCAGCTGAAATCCAGCATTAAATGCATTTAGTGATTTGTGGTGTAATTCGACCTAAATGAAAACCTCGAATGGACTTTCCAAAAGCATAGGGTTACTCTTAAAATGAAAACCGAGCTTGAAACCACTCGTATGCTTTTCAAAAGCAAGGTTTATTCTTCAAATGAAAACCGGGCTTGAATCTACTTTTATAAGACTCAAAACTGATCCACCATCGCCATACTTATTTCGCTACAACGATTATGTCTCCCTAGTCTCTTTCTCGTCTTTCCTTTTCTCATATAAGTTGTAAATACAATTTGGTGCTAGATTTATATAGAGTTAACACCAAATTCTTCATAAATTTATCTTTGTATATCTTGTTACAATAATCTCAGTTATGTTATACCGGTGCATGTATGTTAAAAGCTGTTTTGTTTATAGTTTGACATAAGATATTATAGCTATGTTTATTTACTTGAAAATGGGAATTAACTTATTCGGGGTGTATTTTTCAGTTAAGTTTAAAATAAAATGGCTTACACCTATTTTGAAATGTATAAATAGAAGGACAAAACAAATGCCATCGTTTTTTTTTTCGGCCCAGCAGTTGTAACTTCGAAATTCGTTTAAAACCAAAAACGACCATGCTCAAATATACCTACACCCTGAATTGTTAGTGTTACCCATTTTTTTTATAATAATGTCTATATGCTAATATTTATGAGCTTTCCCTAGTGTAAGTTATCCCAAAGAATAATTTCATGTACACAATCTGTTACTTTAGTTACTAATGCTAGCCATCATAGTAATTTTATAGCTGAAAATAACAATGCAAAAAAACATTTCCGTGGGAAAATTTTAATATGAATTTGTGAAAATTGACAAAGAAAAAAAATGAGTATACTCAGTAGGTGTGACATATTTTTTTTATTATTTTTAAGAAACTTTGATATTTGTTAACTGCATTTCAATAAATTGCAAAACGATAATGTTGGCAACAAGTTTCAGTGTTGCAGCTTTATGAAATGTTACTTTTTTTTAAATCTTGTAGCATGGTTAGAGTAAATATTATAGTTATTTATAGTTTATAGTATAGTTCTCATTAAGTTATTGAGATTTCCATAAAGTGTATTTATTTTGATTTTATGTAGGAATGATGATCCTTTGTAGACGATTTTTGTGGAGCGAAATTTTAAAACCTAATTTAACAGTGCGGCGCGCTAACCTTAGATTTTGAATAAAGTTTTATCATTCAATGTTAATACTAAATCGTCTGTGACGGATCTTGTTAATTATGTTTATCGATATTTTGACATGTATTGGTACACATAAAATAAAGAAAAAAAGAAATGAGAAAAATCTTCAAAAATAAATAATTTGGCACCAGTGAAATTGACTAACTCACAATGTCTGACATTTTTTTGTTCTTAACATTTATGTGATTTCGTTGGTTATCTAGTAACATTGACCATAGTTCTGCTGCAAGCTATACAAAGCAAGGTGTTAATGTAAATAGACTTAATACTGTATAACTGCAGATTGTATTTATGTTTCATACTATGTATTATATCTAGAACTACGAATATAATGTTTATTGTTAGCGTCATCGTTTTATTTAGACAACCCTGCCCCTGCCCATTGTTTTGAATAATGTTGTAGCCAGAGATTTTTCTCTCTAAGCTTAAAAAAACATACTAACTTTAATAAACCCATTCAATCTCATCAGAAATTTTGAAGAGATAACGGCGTCACTGAAGTTTCAGTTTTATTCGCCGTTTTTTGTTTTTAATAATTTGTGTAAAAAATTAAATTCCCTACCCCAACGACCAATACAAAGTTTAAAAACCCTTGGTTTTGGAAAATCCGAAATTAAAATATTAACATACTTTACTTAAGAAAAAGGAAAGTTGCTGGTTAGTTAACTATCCGTGAAATTAATCACAGAATTTTAAGATACCCTATGAAATTGCTCACGGACCCAACTGTACAGACGCGGGACGCCAGCACATCAAGCTACCCGAAACTGACAAATTTTCCCATTCAACCGTCAACCTAATGCTTAAGCAATAAAGTTAAAAATCTATTAAACAAATCAGACGGATTGTTGTAGCTTGATGTGCGTCTGTACATTTTTTAGGATTTATCTTCAATAACTAAACCACAAACGACATGTAACGGTGTAAGTACAGACTCCAATACATCAATCTGTCCAATTTCGCTAAAGCATTAGGTTCAAGGTGGAGGTTTGTATTTTTTTACAGTTTCTGGTAGCTTGCTGTGCTGGCATCGGTACTATCCGCAATTTAAAACTTTAGCTATTTATCTCCGAAAACGAATGTCTTCTGCGTCACAATAATCCAAATCAGTGCTAACTGCTACGCGAAAATAATTCCAGGCTAATTGGAACGTCCTCCTTTAGTCGGTTAAAAAGCCGTTAAATCTTTTTTTTTATTCAGTATTTTAGTCGATTATTAGAACCCAGCACTAATAGCAGTTTACGTTTGCAAAAGAAAACGAGCTCATTTTTCAGAGATACCAACTCTCGGATACTAACTATTCGAGTTCGTCATTGGTTGATTGATTTTAGGTTGGCAGTTGACTTGCGATTGTGATTGTGAACTGTCGAACGAAATTGATAAGTTTGTTTTGTCACAAAAATATGGTCATAGTTTTATAAATTCAGCGGAACCATGAGATAAATTGTACAACATATAAACATACTTTTGCAATGTTACAAGTGAATAAAGCATAAATACAACGGAAGTCGTGTGGGTTATGTTGTGAAAATGCGAAGTGTTACATTTGGATTATTGGATGTCACACGCGATTCTAATCATCGAAGTGGTCTCCTCGAAGAACCATAAAGTTTTCACTGTGGATAAGTTACATGTACGCAGCGGGAATGACAATAATGGCAGTTTCTGTTGGCGAAATTTGCGAGAACACGAAGTTGGCGAGGGAAATGGCTCTGATGGGGAACTATGAGTCGGCGCTGGTTTACTACGAGGGCACGGTGCAGATGATCCACAGACTGCTCATCACTATCGCAGACCCTACACGCAAGTCCAAGTGGCAACTGGTGAGTACCTTCAAGTTTTCTGCATATTTTCCAAGTACTTTGATGGCTGCTTACCTTGAATATTAACGTTTCCTTTTATGATAAGCTGTGGTGCTAATTAGTTGTGCGGACGGTAGGAAGGCGGAAGGCCACCCGCTGCGTTCACATAATTCTCCATGTAGGTTTATTTATGTCCTTTTTTGTTTTTCAATCTAGGTTATCTAGGTCTGTTGTGGTCCATGCTTGGAAACCACTTTGCTGGTAAATGTAGGTAACTGATTCTTGGTGAGGATTATCTTATCAAAAACAATTTTCTCAACACCTCAGAAAAGTCTTTGTGTACACTGACATGTGGCAGTAACAAACAACTTTTTAACTACTTAGATTTTGTTTTGGTGCTATATACTTGATTTTGGGTTTCAAACAGGTATGAAGATAAATTAAATCTACTTACCCTGATATTTATTTAAAAGAAAACTTGGCTATCCCATGTACTTAAAAAAGTAAACAATACCACCTCCAATAATCTACCTCTGAAAGAAAGGGTGTGAATCATCTTATTAACAAATGAGTGCTCATTCCTTGAAGCTAAAGTACCAATTTGCTTCTCAACAAAGAAACTGACTAAAACAAATCTATTAAACATGACCGAAACAAGTTTCTGAATGGACAAAATTATGCAGTTACGAAAAGGAATAACCATGCAATGCTTACATATCCAAATTACTCTGTCAACATTCCTAGAACCAGCAATATTTTTACATTGACAAAATACAATACAATTTAATTAAATTAGTACTTACATAAGGTAACTTATTATGCATTTCATAATCTTGAAATCCACCTGCATGATAAGCAATATTGTAATATTTAATTTCTTGAAGTCAGTGACGCCAAATAATTGTTATCACAGTGTTTTAAGAGTAGTAAAACAATCTGATAAGCATCTTATGAGGACCTGTTATCATTGTTTGCATTTTCATATCTTTTATGACATTTTAATAGTATATTAGCCCGCCCTATCAAGCCCTTGTGTCAACTTATGTTCTCAAGAATTTTGTGTGAATTAAAACTCTTCATCTATTTAATCTATAACCCTAAAATATGGCGTCAAAAAATTCATCTGCATCGCTGTCGACTGGAAGTGTACCCAAAAGACTGGCGGCATTGCCACGTTGAATGGCAATGCTTATTCTTTGACCAAGGTACAAGCCAACGCTTGGGTCTCCCGAAGTGTCAACTAAGCGTAATTATATATACTTAAATGCTTTAATCTTAAATTCTGTGAAATATCATAACCTTAGAATAATAAAGTTATGTATCAATGACAGCACCTGCAACTTAGTCTTTCCGTGTCCATAATTCCGAACAGACGGTTAAACTATTCATGCATACATAACACACTCAATTATTGACTTTAAACTTTTACAAAAGATAACTGTTAGCTATTGGTTTTGAACAATCAGTTTCTATTATTTAAGTCTCACATGTACATGTCTCTTGTACTAGTTACAAAAAGTACTGTTCTTTTATTTGTTTAAATATTACTCATTGATTTATTTCTAGTTTGACTTTCGCACTTAGTTGAAGGTTTACCTAACTGGTTAGAAAATGTAAGTCACTGAGCATGCATGGTATATTAAATGATAACAATTTGTTTAAAAAAAAAAATCATAAAAACCCATAGGTCCCACTCAAACATTGCCTCAAACAAAGCATGCATAACCTGAGTAAACTATCTACAATTGCATCTTGTCAATTAACATCTGATCAACCATAAGGTAGCAATCTAATTGAACATCCAGGCATAAACAAGCAGACATTCATTATCATAATTAAACATCTCTTATCTGAAGCATAAAGATAAACCATAATCATATATCATGCATTTTATGAGGACGAAAGTGCAGCTGACTCACAAACCGCACTCTGACTCAATTGAAGGAGCACAAAGGCAAAACAGATCGGGTAATGACCATCTACCTGATACAGCTGTCAATGTCCTATTTTCTAATATGCACTGATGATAAACTTTTTGGTTTTGACTTGATTCTAGGAAAGTTTAAAGCATGTTTAGGTTAATCAGCTGTTTTATAATGGGCTTGGCAACAGCCACTGGCATGGTTTTAAACCTGCTTTCGTTTTTATTCATTGAGCTTGTCCAATAAACAAAGTATTTTTTTTTTTTAAGGATGGGAAATCATCAAATGACTTCTTCCGCTCTGGGTGGAGCAGAAGGGCGTGTCAGACTCTTACTGACTAAAACCCATCCGTGTTCCTTCTAAAGCCCTTTGCTTTCCAGGGCCGCGGTGACTCTTTCGAAAGGCTCTGGCCCTAACGGGTCCCGTCTCCTATGCTGAAATCTCTTTGAGGCGCGCGTGGAACACAACGCGCCAACAATAAACAAAGTATTTACCATTTAGCTTTATTACAATAAATAAATTATGACAACATTTTATCTCATTAAATATCTTTTACGGCAGTGTGAAGTGTCAACAGAATAACTGATAGAACATGTGTTAAGACTCCAGAGGCAGCCTGAATGCAAGATCTAGCAATTTTATTATAAACATGCTTTTTGCCCTGGCTTTGCTCTCATAGCCTACAATCTTCTTTATGTGTCTGGCACAACAGTACCTCAGATTTGTTTGGCCCGAAACTTTGCCACTTCCAAAGCATCATTGCACATACTTAACTTTGGTTACATGTTTTGGAACACAGAGGGGGAAGGATAGGAGGTGGATGGATATAGTGGAGGTAGTTTGAAGTATCAATAAACATTCATATCAGTTTTCTTAGATGGACCTGCTCCATACAAACCTCTCAAGTCAAAAACAAGCCTCTATAATATCTATAATAATAATATCTTGGGACAACTTCACATGGTCATCCGATCCCAAACTAGGCAGAGCCATTATATTTCTAAATACATACATATTATAGACAAATTACACCCAGACACAGAATAAATGATCATGCTCATCATACAAAGATTTGTCCTGGGTGCGAATCGAACCCACGACCTCCGGTTTAGCAGTCAGGGTCACTAAACACTCAACTAAAAGGCCAGTCGAAAAAAAAAAAAAAGCCTCTATAATATTAATTGGTAGTTGAGCTAACTTTTTTTTAAAGGCATAATCCATTACATGTAATATGCTCTTAATACAGGTTTTGCTCCAGGACTACAAACTAAATTGGCATTGAACATGACTATTTTATTTCTTTAACTCTCAAGGTCATTGGGTATAATATTGTTCATCTATTGAGCATCTTGCTTGTCGTTTTTATTATATTAATATTCACTGTAATGACTAACCTTGAAAACATGAAACTAAGTATTTTATTCAGCAAAGTAAACTTCTTTTTGTAAGAATAAGGAAAACGAGTGCTGTATGACCAAACAAATGTTTCGAAAAACATATTTCTTGACTTAAACTTGACCTGGAAACATTTGGGTCTTTTAAATTCTTATCTTGTTTTCCATTACCATTTTTGTATTGAAGGTATTTACTACAACAGCCTTGTCATTATGTGTAAGGTTCTACTACATGTTATAACCGAAAATATTTTTCTAACAGTTGTAATTGTATCTCAACATTCTCCCCTTATCCCAATTTATTGAGCGTTGGCGCGGCTCGTCTTAACGACTGACTTCAAAAATGTATACGGGACCAAATGGCAAGTATACCGTATCGTCCGAAAAAATAATCACATAAATCTGATCCGAAACCTCGAAGTAATCGGTGTACAGACGCCAACACATCAAGCTACCCGACACTGTCAAATTTTCCTAATCCACATTAAACCTATTTGTTCGGCGATAAAGTTGATAATCTATTAAATAAATTTTACAGATTGTTGTAGCTTGATGTGCTGGCGATGGCGGCGTCTGTACATAAAAAGAAGAGAGAAAAAATACCCATCGAATTCAGAACCTCCTCCTATTTTGGAAGTTGGTTAAAAATGGAAGAAGTTCTCAATCTCTCGCTTGCACATTTTATTTCTTATATACATCTTAATAAACCTCTTATATCTTAGTTTCTTCCTAGCCATGTCATCGTTCCCACAATCCATCCTGTAGAAGGAACATACTACAGACCCTATTGAACTGTCTATCACCATATTGCTAAGCAAGAACGAAACCTGCGTTTCAGACACCGCACCTATTTCAAAATCCATGTATATTTGATTGCCTAAACATTTAATACATTTGCATAGATTTGCATCTATTATTTCACAACTAAGTATCTCCTTTCCATTCATGTAAATACTCGCAATTTTGCAGTTTTGCATCTAAAAACTATCAATCTGCTTCCCATCTAATTTGCGTTGTCGATGTCTCGTGGTGGAGTCGTTTGTCTCAATAGAAAGCTTCATATAACGTTTTTTGATGAGGTCAATGGTATTCTGAGTCACTTCACCATACGCCTACACGGTAATCTCGCGTGTATAATGATGCATACCAGAGTACGTGGCTTAGTACTTGATATATGAGAACCATACCATGGTCATATTTGGCGAGTATGGCGATTAAAACTGGCTGGATACCTTGTGGTTGCTAGAGCGTCGTCCTGCAATGTCGCACTAGCAACCACTTCATTAATCTCTTGGGCTTTGGCAAGGTGTTATTAGGTTTAATTTCTTAGCAGCAGCCCGGAGTGTTGATTACGACAATAGTTTTTGTAAAAGATGTGAAAATATTTCTGGTGTACAATAAAGTACATTATATCTATCTATAGGAATAAGGCTAAGTTCAGATGAACGCGCGACGACGCGCGCTGCCGCGCGATTCACCTGTTCAGATGGTGGCGGTTTGCGCGCGACAGTCTAGCGTGAACATTCAGTGAGAATGGACGTGGAGGAGGCAATTTGCCTTTTTTTCTTTCTTCTGAGTCACCATGGTCACAGAAAATTAACACAAATTCTTCCCAAGACCTTCTTTTTATTGTTCTATTTGAATAGTCCTTCGAGTTAAGATTCCAAATCGCATCTCTTTTTTCAATTTCGTCTATTAGTAAATCCATTGATATGTCGTCCTCCATTTTTTTCGTCGCTCCTTGCGTCCGTCCGCCTCAAACCGCGCGGGTCAACTGAACAGGTCGATATAGGAGTGTAGATCTTAAACCGCGCGGTGGCGCGCGGGTCAACATCTTGCGCGCGGTGCATGGCGGTGCGCGCGGGCACGCGCGGTGACGCGCGGTCATGTACACAACAACATTGATTTGTTACAATCTTAAACCGCGCGCCGAGCCAACCGCGCGACGTCGCGCGTTCATCTGAACTTAGCCTAACCCAAAAGGCTGTCCCTTTTTTTGACACCGAATTAAAATTCGAAACGTGCCCATACTAAACATTTCTGTCTACCCCTTCGTGGAACAGACGCATGATGTTATGCCAGTTGGAATTTAAGCCCAGAATTCGAACTACCTGCTACCAAAGTTAACGCTCAGGTAAGCGAGACGTTTCAGATTCGAAAAGGTCACTCCCATTTTTTCTTTCTTGTTTAAAGTGTCCCGTTCGCCCGCCGTATAGTGGCTGGAGGCTTCACCCTGATTTAATCCCAATTACTGTGGATATCATTTACGTGAGTAATCAATTCCTTGAATCTCTGGTAGATTGATCTCTTGGAAAATTCCTTAATCGCATTCAGTTACCTTGTTACCAATAGTATTCTTAGCGGTTTTCCTGCTCCTTATTATTGAGACTGAGAGGTCTTTGCCCTGCAGAACTAAATTGCAGGGTAGCATTGCTATATGGACCTTAATTCATGTATTCAAGACTAACGTGTCAGTTGATAATGATTATGAATCTTCCAAGAACAAAGGCACAATGCCATATATTTCTCGCTCTTTTACCTCTCTGTATGCATGTGTTATCAACTTGCATACCAGGAACACAAAGGGGGATCATATCACGCGTCATAATTCAGCTGAAGCCACGCAGAGCCATAATGTATGGACTTAACGATTAAACACGCGCAGAAGTGGCTATTGTGTTGGTATTGATAGAAGACTTACAAAATAATGTCGTTAGTCCTAATCCCTGCTTAGTTCCACATCCGCTGGTTTGGTAATTAATCAAGCTCTGATGAAGCAAAAGGCAGGTTAAAACACCTTACTAGAAAATCCCGATTATTTTTTTAAACATAACTTAAGAGCGGGCAACACAATCGCGAAATCGGGTTTTATAGGTCCATCACATACCCATGTGAGTGCGGTGCCCCTGTTCAGAACATGAGCCACACGTTTGGAGTACCCCAAGTGCTCATGCACCTGAACTTTGGGGTATTTATTGAATGCCTACGATGCTGCAATAAACGTAGCCACCAGTAGGTGCCAAAGTAGGGTCCAAACCATCTAAGGAGTCAACCATTGACTCGAAGAGGAATAGAATCGCTTGATTCTGTGAGCATATAATAGGGAGGTTCTAAGCCAGTCTGGTCCTTCGAAATTTTAAACTGCACTTCTGTGCCTGGGTGTAACTTGTCTATAATATGTATGTATTTAGAAATATATAAGTATGTTTATCAGTTGTCTGGTTTCCTAGTTTGGGATCGGATGACCGTGTGTGAGTTGTCCCAAGATATTATATTATTATTACTTTCCTGAAACACCGATTAGGACAGACAAAACAAGTGACAACCAAAACAAGGAAATAGGTAAAAATATTTCTCCCAAATGAGCACCAAGTTTCCTCCGCCACAAATGCCTATAATCACTCAGGCATTAAAATGAAATTAAACAAAAAGTAATAATGCAGCGAGCGATAAAGTTAACCGCAGTGGTTAATTATGAACAATTGAGGTAGAAAACATCGCATGATCAAATTATGCACGCTGTCATTATTGTAGTTGATAGAACGCCTTGGAATATGTGAGACTTTGAACGCGGATTTGCAAACGATGGCTCGGAGTTGTGGAACCCAACCTAATAAGGTTATATGTTGCTCTCCATCTCGCTTTTAGCAGCGGACTTCCAGAAGTCAGGCAGTGCAGGTTTCTATTCTTTACTTAGTCAATATCCCGACAAGTTGCATTCAGCGCTTGTCCTCTACATTTATATGCGCGCAGTCGAGACGTGTTTTCCGTGCCTCGGAAACCACGTCCCAGCTGTCAATCGGTCATTGATGGTTGTAATGGGTAGTCAAAATCATGTAAGCCTAACAATCAATATAACCGAGAGGCCACGAGTAACCCAGTTACTGGTATTCACCTGCATCAAGCCGACCCCAAGATAGTTGGAACAAAGGCTATGCAGATAATGACAACCAAAAAGTGGAACTCCCGGTTTCTATTTTTCCCACTACCTAGAACCATTGCCCATTCCTTGCCTCATTTTAGAACAACCGCAGAGGAAATACGGCGTCTTATCTTTGCAGGAAAACTCGTGAGAAACCTAAGATAGAAATGTCGTATTTAAATGAAGATATTACATAAAGTTTAGCGTTAATTTAGTACAGTTTGCTATATCGCTTTTAGCACAAGAGACGGCTACAAATATTATTGAATGACTCATCTTCATGTTTACGAGAGTCGTAGGCCGAAAGCGTATGAAAACAGTGTTTGTTTACAAAACAGTTAGCTATTCGTAGTAAGCAATTTTCTAATAGTTTACGAAATTGTACGCGCGGTTTACAAATCAATTGACTATTTAGAATTCGAAAAATATTCATATACTAATGACTACCAAACGTATAGAACTAGAATAGAATCATAGTCTAGGTTTCCTCTTAGGAGCAAAAGCCAGCTCTTCAGTTCCCATTATATTCTGGTCTCCGATTCCCATGATAAATTCTTATAGTAGGAGACTTCTTGGTAATCCCAACATTCACTTTACTGGGACACTTTTGGTTCAATGTTGATTCGGATTCGGACACTGTTAATCTGACTTCTCCCCGAACACATTTAGAAGATATTTTAATTTAGTTTCATCATTTGATGTTATAAAACGTAGGTAATAAAACGTAGGTGTAGATTTTAGCGAGCTTAATGACTCGCTAAAATCTACAATCATTGCTCTGCTTTAGATATTCAAGTTATCTCAGTAATGAAATTATATAGGTATAAAATTTAATCTATAGGTATAAAGATCTTTTCCTTATGGCCAGCTTGATAAATTGATGTCACGCCTCCAAGGACCAACCAATAAGGCGTGCTGCAAATACAATTAAAACAACGATTTTACACTCAATACACGCTTGATTTACATACAAATGGTTTTGCTAAGTCGTACACGTACTTTATTATTGTTCAATCTTCACGCTGTTGATCTTGCGAGGGTCTGTAGTGTTGAAAATAATAAGTTAAGGCTTGATGAAATCACGAATATGGTGTTGGATATTACTTACAACTTGAAGTGTGATTCCTAGCAAGGTTTGGTCTACTCTCCACTTTTATCCAGCAGGAGGGTAATGTTTTTGTCTTTACCTAAGGGGCCAGCCATAAATTACATCACACGAATTTCATAAGTCCCGACCATTCGTCTCACGAATGTGACCATTCGTAACACGAATGGTCACATTCGTGAGACCTCCCCGTCCCTAGTGTGGCAATTTTGAATAATCTAGAAATATTAAATTAAAACAGCTGTTCCGGAATAAGTTATTTTCATTTAAATTATTCTTTAAAAAATCAATATCAAATCAAATATTTGAAAAAAATTACAAAACAATAAACATGAAGTTGGAAATACTTTTAAGCATTTCGTTACTAGTTCAAACATGTTTGAATACTAGATTTCGAATTGTGACATCACGAAATTAAGGACCTATCCCACCCCTTGCCACACAATGTCACACTTCGTCGATCCCCTCCCCTCCCCTTTTTTTTTTTTTTTTTTTTTTTTTTTTTTTTTTTTTTTTTTTTTTTTTTTTTTTTTTTTTTTTTTTTTTTTTTTTTTTTTTTTTTTTTTTTTTTTTTTTTTTTTTTTTTTTTTTTTTTTTTTTTTTTTTTTTTTTTTTTTTTTTTTTTTTTTTTTTTTTTTTTTTTTTTTTTTTTTTTTTTTTTTTTTTTTTTTTTTTTTTTTTTTTTTTTTTTTTTTTTTTTTTTTTTTTTTTTTTTTTTTTTTTTTTTTTTTTTTTTTTTTTTTTTTTTTTTTTTTTTTTTTTTTTTTTTTTTTTTTTTTTTTTTTTTTTTTTTTTTTTTTTTTTTTTTTTTTTTTTTTTTTTTTTTTTTTTTTTTTTTTTTTTTTTTTTTTTTTTTTTTTTTTTTTTTTTTTTTTTTTTTTTTTTTTTTTTTTTTTTTTTTTTTTTTTTTTTTTTTTTTTTTTTTTTTTTTTTTTTTTTTTTTTTTTTTTTTTTTTTTTTTTTTTTTTTTTTTTTTTTTTTTTTTTTTTTTTTTTTTTTTTTTTTTTTTTTTTTTTTTTTTTTTTTTTTTTTTTTTTTTTTTTTTTTTTTTTTTTTTTTTTTTTTTTTTTTTTTTTTTTTTTTTTTTTTTTTTTTTTTTTTTTTTTTTTTTTTTTTTTTTTTTTTTTTTTTTTTTTTTTTTTTTTTTTTTTTTTTTTTTTTTTTTTTTTTTTTTTTTTTTTTTTTTTTTTTTTTTTTTTTTTTTTTTTTTTTTTTTTTTTTTTTTTTTTTTTTTTTTTTTTTTTTTTTTTTTTTTTTTTTTTTTTTTTTTTTTTTTTTTTTTTTTTTTTTTTTTTTTTTTTTTTTTTTTTTTTTTTTTTTTTTTTTTTTTTTTTTTTTTTTTTTTTTTTTTTTTTTTTTTTTTTTTTTTTTTTTTTTTTTTTTTTTTTTTTTTTTTTTTTTTTTTTTTTTTTTTTTTTTTTTTTTTTTTTTTTTTTTTTTTTTTTTTTTTTTTTTTTTTTTTTTTTTTTTTTTTTTTTTTTTTTTTTTTTTTTTTTTTTTTTTTTTTTTTTTTTTTTTTTTTTTTTTTTTTTTTTTTTTTTTTTTTTTTTTTTTTTTTTTTTTTTTTTTTTTTTTTTTTTTTTTTTTTTTTTTTTTTTTTTTTTTTTTTTTTTTTTTTTTTTTTTTTTTTTTTTTTTTTTTTTTTTTTTTTTTTTTTTTTTTTTTTTTTTTTTTTTTTTTTTTTTTTTTTTTTTTTTTTTTTTTTTTTTTTTTTTTTTTTTTTTTTTTTTTTTTTTTTTTTTTTTTTTTTTTTTTTTTTTTTTTTTTTTTTTTTTTTTTTTTTTTTTTTTTTTTTTTTTTTTTTTTTTTTTTTTTTTTTTTTTTTTTTTTTTTTTTTTTTTTTTTTTTTTTTTTTTTTTTTTTTTTTTTTTTTTTTTTTTTTTTTTTTTTTTTTTTTTTTTTTTTTTTTTTTTTTTTTTTTTTTTTTTTTTTTTTTTTTTTTTTTTTTTTTTTTTTTNGTGAACGCTAGAGGCGAGAGCACACCGCCCTGGGGCACTCCGGCGCGAACGGGATGGGGGGCTGAAAGCGCACCCTCGATACGGTACCGAAAGGTGCGGTTCGACAAATAGTCTCGTAAGATGAGCACGAGACGATCTGGCACACCGAGTCGATATAACTTGTATATCAGACCGTTGTGCCAGACCTTGTCGAAAGCTTTCGCCACGTCGAAGAACAGGGCTCCCGTCACTTGGCCGCGCTGAAAGCGGTCGCTGATATGCTCAACGATGCGGAAGACCTGTTGGGTGCAGGAATGGTTGGCTCTAAAGCCGAACTGCTCGGGGGGAATCAGGCTCTTGGCCTCGACAAGGTCCTTGAGTCGCTTATAAATAAGTCTCTCGTAGACCTTGCCCAGGCCGCTGAGCAGACTGATGGGACGATAGCTGGTCGGGGAGGATTTGGGCTTCCCTGGTTTAGGGATACCGATAACGGTAGCCCCTTTCCACGATTGTGGAAACATGTTGTTGGAGCCCTCCCCCTTAACGTGTGACGTCATTTATAGTAAAGCCTAAAAAAAATGCTCTAAATCGGCACAAACTACCTTTACATAGACAATCCATATACTAATATAAATGCGAAAGAAACTCTCCTGTTAAGTTTTCATGTCTTTTTGGTATAAAAATAGAGTGGACCTTGTAAAAAAACAAAGAGCATTTTATCCCAGGAATACGTTCCGTTAATTTCCGGCGCAAAGCCTCCGGCAGAAGCTAGTAGCTCAAAAAAACAGTTTCATAAAAATATTAGCCAGTAAAGTCTTCCTCTGCTCTAAAAGTTGGACCCTCAGACTCGAGATAAAGCACACGGGCGAAACGGTTCTCGTAACTGCTAATAACAACTTTCTGCGACCGCCAATCAGTCTGCTAAGTGTTGTGAAATATGGCTTCTGGCCGTTGCCCCTTGACCTTTCGCGGTAGCGTTTACTGGGAGCCAAGTGGAATTTTATGGGCTGTAATGTTGTATGAGTATAACCTTCGCGATGCCCTTTTGTAGGATTTGTCACAAGCGGCACAACTGACGCTCCTGAGCACTGATTGAATAATTATAGGTTAACCTTTTGAACGCCGTTGTCACGTATACATGACAAGCAAGCGCGTGCCCAGTACGATAGATAGATAGAAAGTCTAGATAGATAGATAGAAAATCTGACAAACAGCTTCCCTCTCGAAGGTAGACAGACGACCTGGTGAAGATCTCAGAAAACCGATGGATTGGGGAAGCCCAGGACCGATCGTTGTGACGGTACTTGGGGGAGGCAATCAGTCAATTATTTCTAGCTTATCAATGTCTCGTAGCCAATAATGCCATGAGAAGTCGATGGATTGACTAATCATGATATTAGTCGATTATCTAAAGCCTATCGACCTCATAATAATCCTATTTCAACCGCATACGACACCCACAATAATCCACTTAGTAAAATACAAAATAGACAAACAGTTGTTGTACGGCATGTCCTTGCGATCGATACGGCGACGTTTTTGTGCTAGGCAAGTGAAACCCGACAAATTCTTTTGTAAGTGATCGAGTTTGTTCACTATTGATGTAATTCGCTTAATCCAGAAAACGACCTTCGCAGTAACAATGAAAATTTTGGCAATAGCGGTGGCAGAAACCTTGAAGTACTCCGTATTTTAATCGGAATTTTTACGGTTTATCGGAATCAGTTCAAGCATAATCATGATTGTTTGAGCAGTTTTTGGTAAAACCAACACTATCTCTCACGGGACAATGGCCTGTTCCATCTCGTTCTTGATAAGGCAAGAAATAGAAAAGATTTTTTTTCTTACTCCTCACTGTTCATTTTCGATTAATTTCGTTGCGGTATCCAAGACAATTAAATCATTTATCTGGGACTCGTCAAGCTTCACTGACTCGGCCTTTTCCTGGAGGGTCTCAGGAGTGGTAGGGAATAGTGTGGCGGGCTTGTCCCAAAAAACGAATAAATCCGACTTCTTAAGCATTAAAACGTTTCTAAAGCATTTCCATACTATTAAATTCCTTTTAGTTCTTTATGAGTGCGATAAAGGGAAAGGAATACTCGAGCAATATGACTGTGAACCAGTTTCCTACAGTCGGCATTTGAAAGGGCCAATAAACATTTGAAACAACGGTAACCCAGAAACACCTTTATTTTGGTCTGTTATTGTTATTTGCTACAATATACAGAATATCTACAGTAAGTTATTCGGCCTGTACATTTTCATAATCTTCTGGTTTAGGATTTCCTTGGCCTGTGTCTTCTTCATTAGTATCAATGTTGATTTTTTTAGAGCGAGTTTTATATTCGTCAGAGATATAATATTAAATACATAACTATCCTTTTGTTCCTGCAGTGTAATCAATCGTGTCCATACGTTCCTCTGTTTTATGAGCAACGTTTGTCGAAAGTTATTAAATTGATACGGTTCTAATCTCAGCATTTATATTTAGTAACAGTAAAGTATTATCACGCTTTTTATAACATATGAGCTTCGACTCTTCAATCAGTATGAATGCTTCATCTACCCACGATTTCCTGTTCGAATCAAAGCTACCCGATCGAAAAAGATAAATAAATCTTCTTGGATCTCGCCATATCGTATCGATCAGCGATAGACACATAATAACAGTGAGAAAAATCATAGCGTCAGATTCTTCATTTATTTCTTTCATACACTCCGCAAGAAATATTCCATGTTAATTCACTGGAACGTAAATCGATCGATTAAATGATTACCAATCATTTGTAATTAAATTGTTACACTTTTACTACTTTGCCGTCATGCGTCGGTTTTTGCACCGCCATGCATTTGCATAGAAACACGTAACTTCTTACAAGTGATTGAAGTCAGGCGATTTCGTGCTATTAAGTAATTTGTTATAAATAAATTATCTTATTTTGAAAGGCGAGTGACCGATCCAGTGATTCTGTAGCTATTGTTTCCATGGTCTTTATAAGTGATGGTAGAAAAAGTAATGACTGCATTTCTATTGTTCTTTAAGTTACGTAAATATTACGTTTGTGGAAATAATGGTTTAATTCGGTTGTTTTTGGTTGTAGTGTCTTCTTTAACACGTCTGTATCTTCGTAGATATGTAAACCCGAAACTACTTGTAACGATCAAAGACTATTTGTAGTTGGATGCTACATCAGACAATATCATGTTTGTTCAACTCAAGACTACATATTTTACCGGCAAGTGAGACAAGTATTGCCCAAGCACTATACCGTCCTACATGAACTGGTTCCGACTGAACCAATAAAACATAATACGAGCGCGTCCAGCCGTCCACTCATCTCATATATTAGCCTTCGTTCGCAATAACTGTCTTGATTAATAGCAGGACTTTATGGTGCTAAGAGCTGCAGGGCTTTTTACTAGAGTTTAGGTCACCTAGTCTAAATTAGTGACTGGAAGGACGCCAAGCGTTTGTTCTATTGTCGACGTACCGGTGTCGTCGTGCTTGTTTTATATTGTCATGCGTGTTGTCGCCTCTGTCAGGCGGACTCAGGCGCTCAAGCCGCGGTGTTGACGCCGCGGGTCGACGAACCTTCTCCACGCAGTATATCGGTCGCTCGGTGACGCGAACCACTGCCCAATTTTGTACAACACTGTAACTGTGCCGATCTGTCAGAATTATGCACGCCACTTCCGCCTTTACCTCAACAATGTTACTGCATATATTATTTTGACGGACACTTTTATTACTAAGTTGTGACTTGTAAATATCGCGGTGTCCCAATTACTCGTTCAGTTTGTGAACTTTGTGGGTAGTTTTAATTACCGTCCGACATAAACTAAAGTTGTTCATATTAGTGGCTCCTTACAGAAGTCGGTCAAGGTATTTAAGCTTAAATTAGGTGAAAATAAGCACGTTATGTGGCGTGTGATCGCCGAATGTTACTCAACGAATTGGACTTTTTGTGTGGGAAGTGCTTAAGATATTTTTTATTGTGCGCGAACATTGTGTGATAATCGTAGTGAGAGATCGTCATTTTCACTTTTGTGCCCACATCAAGAAAATCATGTGCGTATCTTTGATGCATCTTTATCCATTATTGAGTTAATGTATATATTTTGAGGTTTTTGTGCAACTTGCTGAGCGATTGCTTGCTGGATTAGATTGTAATTCGATGCTAATGTTCAGATTTCACATGTGTGAACTCGGTCTAATCTGAACACAATATGCCATTTATAAAATGAGTTTCTATTGAATCTAAAGTTCTCTAACCATTAAGAAGTTATCACGTTTCATTAAATTTGTCTTTACAACTTGCTGCTTTATATTCATTTGTGATAATAGGGTATTTGACTAAAAAAAATCTAAGTAGTCCGTAAAATATTGGACACGTATTTTTTCTTTTGCCACGTAAACAAAAAATGAAGACGATACAGTGCGTTGAAAACTCGTGGGACGTCACTTACCAGTACACTTTTTACTGGTAAAAAGTGACGTTTTATCTTCGTATTTTTTATTGATTTGATAAAATATAAAATAATAAATACGCGGACTAAACAGAATCATATTTTTTTTACCCAGACAACATCCCTATTGAAATCTATTGACGGCATGTAAAAGTCGTTAAATCTTTAAAATTCAAAACGTCCAATGGATCTGTATCTGTAGCATTGTCATTCAAGGCACAGTATTTTCCTTGAAGGCGTGTATCGCTTATATCTTATATCTCACATATTCATCCGTGTTTGTTCGTAGTGGTTTACCGGTTTTATTATTCATCAACTTCATTGATAAGATTTAGATATTCAAACAACAGCTTCTCAGACAATGGCGGCTCCATGTACTCTAAGTCTAGACATAAAATTAGGCAGAAATACAGGTCATTATACCGTCCGACCTGCATTTCTGCATAATTAACTGCCAGTAGCATAATGTCAACTGGTGAATGGTGATTAATATTCCATTTTCGCCCACATACAAACTCCACAAGTACCTAAGTCATACCTCTTTTGCTACGAACGCTAAGCTCCTACGAAGTCTGGAACTCCTGGTACTATTAAAATAATAACGGAACGTTTTAAATAATCCTGTGGGAAATATATACATACGTGTGTTGTTTAGTAATAGTGTGATACAATGTAATTGGTTTGTTGGCTTTACTTTGGGAATTTATGAGATGGTTGCGTCTTGTGTTTTGTAATTTATTTTTAAACTATTTGAGATTTGAATTTAAGAGCTATTATTGTATGTTAAGTAATGTAATACCAATAGGGAATATGCATGCAATTTTTTTATTTGCAAAATAAATTACTTATTATCTCTAGTAAACAATTATGAAAGAACTTTTAAAATACCTTCGTTAGTGATGAAGTTATTAAGCTTCAAAGTTGACAATTAGAAAGAGGATCTCGATACAAACTGTGACGCCAAATACTTTGACACCTATACAGCCTGCTGCCATAGAAAACAGCATTTTCGCGAGAGGGACAGATATATGTATTTGTTTAAAATAGTTATATCTCGTTTGTGTTTCGGTCAATTCCGATTCTTTTTTCACTGTTATTATTTTTTTTTAATAGTTCTAGACAAACTGTTTAGATAGTAAAAACAAAATTCTTGCATATTCCCTATTACTGGGAATAGTTGCATCTGGTGAGACTAAGCCGACTCCAACATAATTAGGCAAAGGCTAGGCAGATGATGATATTATCAAGTAGGTAGTAATATCAATCGTTCGCCGTGTTCTTTTTGCGGAGCAGCATCACAGTTATCTATGTTGACTTTGCCTTCACCTATGTGTGTCGTAATCTAGTCTCACCTTGTTGACTTTCGCAGTATCAGTAAAAACTTTACGTGTCATCTTGATAAGCCTTTCCTAAAGTCCCTATAAATGCTTGTGAATACTGAGCTCAAGGCTGAACAATGACCAATAGTATTTATGTTCATCCAAGTCTTATACAAAAAAAACCGGCCTCGCACATGAAGAATTTCATACCATAAACAGAAAAAATATGTTTTTTTTTATTTGTTGTTATAGCGGCAATAGAAATACAACACTCATGAAAAAACAACTGTCTACCTATTACGGTTCTTGAGATACTACCCGCTGACAGACAAACGGATGGACGAACAGACAGCAGAGGCTTAGTAATAGAGTTCCGTTGGTTACCCTTCGGGTACGGAACCCTAAAAAGTGCCCAAAAGAAGGAAATATAATACATTTTGATGCAAGTGTGTAATAGTGCATTTTTGGCCGTTGTAGAGCCGGGAGACAGCAATGATAAATGCCCACATGCATCAAACGATGTTTTTCAACACGCTCACTAGAGAAGTTGAGTATAAATAAAATATACATAGCTGTGAATATAACCTAAACAGCAAGAAGCAGCCATTTTACCTGTGTATGTACATGTAAACATTTTCTAGAAGGTAGTAGTTGATGGTGGACTGATGGACTATCCTCTTGGTTGCGCAGGTCCAGAAGCAGATGGCACGCGAGTACGAGCAGCTGAAAGCGACGGTGGCCACCCTGCAGATGTTCCAGCACGAAGGGGAGAAAGCCATCACACCACTTACAGGCAGTGAGTATCATCCTTGCAATAATGTCATAGAAAACTCACCTTAATGTGTAGTGTTCAAAGCCTGTTTTCCCGTGGATAAACCTAAAATATGTTGTGATGAACACTATCGGGCATTGCAAAGAAAGGCTACGTTTCCATCTGCACCGAGCTAGCATGCAAGTTGCATTACATTGCAGGCTATCGAGGTATAATGTGATCAAACGCTCGACCGTGCCCCGCAACGTAATTAAACTTTCATGTGAGTTGTTTGCAGATGAAAACATGGCTTAAGAAATCCTTCAGAAAACAGGGGTTTATGTTGATTCCCTTCCGAATACAATCCCCAACTTGTTTGGTCTGAATGGATAGTTCAATCGCTGATTTTACTGACATTTGCGCAGGAATCTCGTTAGCTTCATACACATTAGCTCAGTCGTTAAATAAAATAGTTAAACGAACTTTAAATTATACAGGAACATGAAAGGCAATTACCCTAAAAGTTATGGAAAGTCTCCAGGAGGCTTTCCTTCGGAAATGTGGCGTCCATTTCAAATTACCGGTCCGTAAAATACTATGTTAAAAAAAAACTTCATAAAAATATAAAATACTGGCACATCAGAAATGGTTCACAAAAACCCACGTTGCGGTCAATGCCACGGCCTGATAACGTAACAGTAAATATTTTCCATCTAGTTCATCTGGAAATGAGCTATCACACTATGTTGGTCAACGCTTCCGAAGGAAACAGACAACCATTATAAAACTGGAAATTATATTTAATTTCGCGCTATTAAAGTTACTTTAAGGTTAGGCACTAGTCACACTGTAAGCGATTAGCGGGTAACGGCCATGAGTGAGAACGTGCAGGGTCGTTTCCCCGCTCTAGGTGGGACCACCGCCTTATGTGGAAGAAAGGAATTAGGGAAATATCTGCCTCAAAGCGGATGGGCTCAGAGGATGTTAAGATAAATGCAGGATAAAAATGCAGGAAAAAAAAAACTTTCAGCAGGTAGATTGGTATTTCCGTTCACAATGATGTTTAAATTGTCCCCTTATTTTTAAATTTACATAGACTTGCTTGGGCTCGGTTTGTCTGGAAAGTAAATGATCGCAAAACTAATATGACAAATTGTCAGACGAGCGTTGGCTACCGCGATTGGTAGAATGAATGTTCAATGCAATGTACTTGGGTTTAATTTGTGACGCGTCAAAGTTTGCTTTCCCGAAACCAGCTGTTATAGACTCTGAAAAGATGAGATTTTTTAGGAACGCTATCTGACTTTATTATTTGTGCATACAAATTAAGTCCACTTCAATATTGGTTTTGTACACTATGATTAAAATTAGCCCATACACTGCCGCAATAAACCTATGGAAGTATGCAGTACAGAGAGTAAAGTCCCGCATACCTCCATTGAAAAGTGGAGGATCCTCCGACCGGTTGATATTCGGACTGTTGTATATGTTCAAATCGCATGGAGAACTTTGCTTGCGCGATGCAGGATTTCGATGTTAGTTCGTCGTAGATGGCGCTGCGGTTCTTTCTGTTGCCGTACAAATTTTACTTCATGTAGCGGCATTGATGCCGCTACAAACCTAATCAACAGTTACAGCAAAGTTGATTATAATCAACGTTTTATTCAGACAGGTCGTAGACTCTTTGTCTCATGTTTCTATACCATACATTAATAAAAAAACTAGAGTAGGTTCAATATCCTAAACACAATGGACTTAGCCTAGTCATGACTGAAACATAATTGCAGTATTTATATCTACATAATAGATATTTGAATTTGATAATTTCCGCAATTTGTTGCCTGGTCATTATGGTAGACAAAGGTGAAGAAGAGACATTTCTGTAATACTGTAATGACCTCTTTACTGGAGCAGTGGTGGCTCTGTGGTAACCGCCATGTGTCCGCGTTTTAGGTTTTGGGTTCGAACCCAGACTAAGACTCGACGCAAATTATTTCCTCACTACAGATGCCAAAACGTACTTGATCGTATTGACATAAACGTTCACTTATGTCAATTTGTATAAACAAAGATTTTTTTCCGTATTGTATACTTACATCTGTATACTTAGTGCGAGTTTTATAACGTCCTCGATTGCGTTAGCGTAAACGTTAATTTGTATTGAAACTGAATGAGTGCCGTCTGGTGACACTGACGGAAAACCTTTTTTTCCTACAACTTGACATAAACGAACGTTTACGCTAACGCGATCGAGAACGTTAAAAAACTCGCACTAAGGCCTCAGATCGAGAGCGTATAAAAATTGCAGTTAGGCCACTGCTCTCAAAACGATTAAGGAAAACATTGCAAGGTAATATCAGTTCTTGAACTAAAATTCGAAGACATGTTTGTGTCATTCACCAACACGTACTAGGGCCGCAGGCCGCGTGGTGCACACTCCCTCTCACAGGGAACATTATAAGCTGTTTATGGTAAGCTTTGCTAACCAATTTCTGCATTAAGAATTTGAAGTATTAACAAACTCTTCTACAGCCTGTTAACCTGTTGTTAAACTTTGACATCAGCGTAAGGTTTGACACGTTCATAATTCCAAAAACTTAATTCAGAGAGACCGTCTCAAAAAGAAGAAGTCGGTACCCACTTCTTACTGTTGTACGGGACATTGCTGTAACACCGTTTTGACCTCTCTGACCCACCATGGTTTTTCCTATGTGAATTACAGCTATGACAATTATTTAATCTGAATTGCCCAAAACTAGAGTTCCCATGACGACAAGGTGATGTCACCACAATTTTTGATGGTGTCATTGCCACACCAAGAACTACTTTTGTTAGTCCAAAAAGCCTAAATGATAAATAATGCATACTTCGTGGAAAGGCTCTCATACCGGTTGATAATGACTGGTCAAAAATAGTACAATGTCGTTCATGTTAACCTACACAGTTCGATCAACTTTTACCTCAAGGTAAGGTAACGTTCAACAACTGGAAACAGTTCTTTTAGTTCCCACCCTTGAATGATTATAGAAATACCTTTATTGAAGCTCTAGATTGACAGGTATGGCTGAACGTTTATGGCAAACAAGAACTGGTTTCTTTATTTATGGTTTGAATGGTACAATAGTAGTTCTTGTTGGGCTTTGAGTAAAAAACTTGAGTGAAAAATACCGTGGGATGTCTAGCTGTAGATCACTCCCGATTTCTAAAGGCTTTTCAAAGTATTTCGTATGCCAACTTAGCTACAAAAATTGAGTTTTGTCAACATATTTGAACAGACAAACTGTACAGCGGTTTGGCAGACGATATGTGTATTGTTTTCCATGTAAATTTCTTGAATAAATAAATAAAATAAAAAATAGAGATTTTATCAATCTTCAGCAAATCTTATAGAAACTTCAAACGCTCTAAAATCATTTAAAGAACTGCTTGAACGGTGGAAAGTAATTAACTCGAAGCCCCATTTCTTTTACCAAACGAACTCTAAACACGAAACTAGATAAAGCGAAGAATAGCACACCAATCAAAACACGCAGATCTAAAGCCATTGTTCAGATATCTGCACAGTCATCCAATAAACTACATAAAACGGATCATCATCAAAACGTTCAATTTCAATCACCCGATTTCTAACTAAAAAGTGAAACGTCAGACAGGAGGATGAGCAAGCAATTAGCAATAGAAGTTCGTTAACCCACGTCATAATGCCAAAGTCGACGGTGATCGGCTGTGACCTTCGGTGGAACCATTGAACGGCCAATAAAGGCCACCATGTCGTCAGTTATGTCACCATTCTTGGTACCATTCATGGTGGTACAATGGGAGACGATACCCGGGGCTTATGTTCAGTATTCACCCGTTGCTATTGTCTATTTGTTTTGGTTCAGATTTATATGCTTTGTGTTTTTAAATTGTGGGGCTGGTTCAATAGAAGTTTTATTACTATTCGGTTGTTTGGGGTGCTGGTAAATGATGCGAGTTTGATTCTATTCATCTATTTGAATTGTCCGATCAATTTATTTCAAAAATCTAATTGTTTACTGTTTTACAGTTAAATCGAGAACTCCGATAGTTCGGATAGATAGTGGGTGTTTTTCATCGGCTCTTCGGTTTCGAGCAAATTCGTTTTGTTTAACCTTAGCATTACAGATATAATCATTGATTTGTTATCTAATCGTGACTTTGACAATTAATTAGATTCGATTCCATGATTGATCGGTATTTTAATGGAACCTTGTGTCCGATATAAAATACTCGTAATTTTATCTGATATCCTAGATTATCCTCATCAGGAAACATTTTAATAACATTGATGTTATAGATTTTCTGATTATTACTTTAGCAAAGACTAATATATCATCGCTATAACGTGAACGGATATTACTTTTATAACACACACAAAGAGCTGTTTTGGACTTTAACATTGTCAAAGACTGCTCATAAAATTGAGTCAGTCTGGCTCTCATCCTGTCTTCTTTGTGTTTACAACTCTTATATTATCAGCTACAACATCTAAAAAGCTCACTGCAGACAAAATCATGATTGTTTTGTGACGAAACTGGCCAAAAACCATTACATATACAAATTTAGAACTAATGGCTACTAATATACCCCAAAACGTCTTTGGAGTTCCGTAAAAAAGGAGGTCGGTGTCTTTATGAATCAGTTTGTTTTTGTTTTTGACGAGTTTTATATCGCTTCAGTTGCGTAACTATAAAATCTGATTCGTATCTAGAAACATTCTTGTAGAAAGTATGATGAATTGCAACGCGGAACCCCCGGTGGTTTATAGTTATACTTTCGTACTGTTTGACCGAATATTTCGTTTCTTATCTGTTTTATTAATTTCTAGTTGTCTAGACTTCGTTTTGTATTCATGGTTTTCGTTGTTAAATAATTTGTATGCTGGTTGTTATAGTGGTGTGGCATGAGAACTGGACGACAAACACTCGTCTAAACTTGATTTAGTAAGACACATTTACATAATAGTCTTGTTTGGGGCTCTTCGAAAAGTCGTTATGATAGGTAACGTACATTTCAAGGTTGTTGATGATGACGGCATAAGGACCCATTTGGCTCCTTTTAATGTTAAGACGATATATCGGGCACTATGCCAATCCTAATGTCACTTGTCCCCCAAGTCCAAATTAAGAATGGAACCAAAATTATAACTAACTCACTGAAAATCTAACCATCCGAGCTATAACAAAAAAGCATGTCAAGTTACATAATGTTTGTAGAAACAGGAGCAGAACATGCAAAACATCGTCAATATAGTCAACTCATTTAAAGCACAGAAGGTCTTCACAATAGACCACCATCGCCAAAACATAATAACAAATTAATTTAAACTAAAAGCAATTAGTTCTCAAGGTCCATATTAGTGGGCCCCGCGATAACCGATTCCCTCCATTAACTTTTGACACATGCGGGATGATCGTTACCTGATAATAACCACTTACTAATTCCACTCCCTGATCAATACGACTGGAATTATGAAGTCTCTTCACCTTCCTTTGTTGACTTAGGTAGAGAATATCTAAGGCATTAAGTCC
The DNA here is from genome assembly GCA_002192655.3 of Mamestra configurata. NCBI lineage: Eukaryota > Metazoa > Arthropoda > Insecta > Lepidoptera > Noctuidae > Mamestra > Mamestra configurata. Next base: position 320,319 of record NDFZ01005446.1, read on the forward strand.
GCATTTGAACCTGTGTGCATGATATCTGATTTAATTAATTAATTTATATTTGCCTGCCTCGTTGGTCTAGTGATAGAAACGACGGCTGAGCGGGATTTCTAGGTCCCTTGGTCAAGAAAATTGGATAAAGCCTATAGAGCGAGGGTGCAAAACTCTTGCTCTATAGGCTGATAATGATGGCAAAATTTGGGCCTTATTACCCCCTTCGTCTACTTACTCCTTTGAGGGAAATAACGTCATGATATTCAATTTTTCCAAGACTTGTTATTGCTAAGTTTGTCAGTATAATATGATTAAATTAAAGTGGGCCCCTCAAATCCGTCCGGGCTTACGCAGGTGACGCTTTTACGCGTAAATTGGCGCGTAATCGAGCGTGTCCGAGAGATAAAACTAAGTAACGGCTTTCCCTGACAGTCATTAAATCTCAATAAACTCAATTACGCTTACGTTTCGACACGGTGACTATAACCTGCTGGATGACTATCGATTTTCGAAGATAATGAATTAATAACATGCGTGTAATGGTCTTAACTTTGTATTGTTCGGAGGTCGTTGGTTTTTTTTTTGTTGTATTTCCATATGATAGGGGTTTTCTTAGAACATTTTTCGTGAGCTTCATTATCTTAATATTTAAGCGAGGAGTTTATGCGAATTAGTAAAAAAGACAAATCACACTGAAACACTACAAAAGTTATAAAATAATGTTTTAAAACACGGTTATTTGTGGCATTGCATCTGGTGCTGTCTGTGCTCCGAAGCTTGTGGAATACATTTTGAATTTTCGCTTCATGATGATTAGTTTATCAATGCCGTGATTTGTGCTGGTCACTGCTGCTCATTATAGATTTTATTTACTGGGAGATAATCAATCATATTTTACCCACAACAAATTTGAGTAGCCTGCCAGCTTGCATGCAGTTAATAAACAAAGTGGGTCGTTTATGCAAAAAAGCGACTAAGGAATACCTTTGTCCCTGTTTTGCTAAAACGACCCCACATCATAACCTTCCAAGAGATTGATAAAACACGATTTATATTGAAAACCAAACATGCCTGCACTTCGCTTCGCTGTTCAATCGATATCTGTCAAAGGAAATTGCCATTTCCTCGTTCATACAAGTATTTTTTTCAATAAAACCAGCCTCTTCTCACATTTTGCCAATTTCCGCCTCGCTTTCTTATCCACACTCGCGGTAATTTATACGACTTTTAATTAATTTAAAGGCATTAAAGACAACCGACTATGGTGCGAGGTATTGACTGAAAGTTGTTCGACAACTTTTAGTTGCAAGCTTGCAATACAGCTGTTGTATAGTGCCGGAGATTGTCCGTGTATTAAAGACTGGATTATTAAAAACGGAATGATTATTGAACCGTTATTCTTAAAGGTTATCTGTGAGTTATAAGGGTTGGAGTTTATCATTATCTGATAGTTAACGGTAAGTGCTCTGCCCTTAAACCTGTTACGATACGGTTAATTTCCATTCAGCATAATTTTTTATAAAGAGGTTTATTTTAACTTTTATTCCACAGTGATAATCGGACGCACGTTATTTGTTAATAGTTTAAAAGGGAATTAGAGCAGCTGTACTTTGTATAAATGCAATTGTAGCAATGGCGTTTAATTTAGCTTCCAAGAAAATAAGTCGGCAATTACTACATACTACTGGAAGCAGAGAATTAGTCATGAAAAAGTGAATCGATTAAGCCTACCCTGTATATTCTGTTTTCACTTTCACTAGTGGGACTCTCAATGTAGCCTTATGGTTTTTAATAACTTAAGGTTGTGATATTCCCCATTTCAGGACTGTTTCGGGGACCGGCAAAAAATGCGGTACTCTATTCAGTGATGACATTTCTCCAGAACGCTGTTTCGGACTGTTAACTAAACCAATGACCATTAATTAATATCTCCCATTCTTATTTTGCAGACTACGAGGACCTGCCAACACGGGACCAAATGTGGGCCCCCGCACCGCACGAGCTCGACCCCGACATATGGCCCCCGCCGCCCGACAGAGACCCCAATGCGTGGCCCCCACCCACCAGCGTAGAACACAAGTAAGTTAACATCTATTATTAAAACTGCTGTACATACAGTCAAGACCTTTCACAGGCTCAAACCGAACTCAGACCCATCTCTCTTGAGTATTGATCCCTATAGACTTGGGTATGAACTTTGATGGCAATAGGGAATATGTATGGAGTTTTTTTTATTTGCCAAATAAAATACTCAAGTCAAAGTATTTATTTGTTGAACATAGGTAATATGGTACATGGTATAAAATTTGTGTTGTATCAGTATGTTTTGCATTGCAAGGCGTACAAATTAGGTGTAAAAAAACTACAAACTAAATACAACTGTTTCAAATAAGTGACATCGTAAACAAGATAGAATAATAAGTGGATCGGACATTTTTATTTTATGCTCTATCATCTAAAAACTCATTGATAGAGTAGTAAGCCTTTTCAATCAAGAATTTCGTAAGTTGCGATTTAAAATGGTTTATGTTGGTCATGCATTTTAAAGTTTTTGGTAGTTTATTGTAAATCTTTGGGCCCATGCCGAGACAACTCTTTGAGAAAAGTGCAGTATTGTGTTTTTTTATTTTAGTGTTCTTTGGTGACGTCTAGTATTAAGTTTTTCAAATTTAGACAGATTCTCCTTAACATATATTGAAATTTCATAAATAAAACTTATTAGCTCTAGTAAACAATTATGAAATATTTTTTAAAATACTTTCATCACTCATCAGCTATGAAGCTATAACAGCTTCAAAGTTGACGATTAGAAAGAGAAGTCCGATACCAACTCTGACGTATACTATGTCGTCTATACGGATGCCATAGAAAACAGCGTTTTCGCGAGAGGGACAATTATATTTGTTTAAAATATCTCGTTTGTTTTTCGATCAATTTTGATTCTATTTTCACTGTTAGTATTATATTTTTGTATATTTATTACATTCAACACTCAGTAGTGTTGATCTTCAAATGGTACAGCAGTCAGTTTCATTGAAGATCGTGATGTTTTGTTTTTTTGCCATTGTGGTTTTTTGCTTGCAATTTGCAAAAATGGCTTTCATCGAAATACGTCGTCAACAATATTAGCACGTATAAATCAGCGTCGATTGAATCCTTTTTTTTTTTTTTTTTTTTTAAGTATGGGAAATCATCAAATGACTTCTTCCGCTCTGGGTGGAGCGGAAGGGCGTGTCAGACTCTTACTGACTAAAACCCATCCATGTTCCTTCTAAAGCCCTTTGCGTTCCAGGGCCGCGGTGACTCTTTCGAACAAATTCCGCAACCCTGGCAGTCGATTGAATCCTAGATCAGCCTTTTCGCAACTTATGAGCGACTGCGTATCTAACCTCCCAGACCACCCAGAAACTACCCAGTAATTACCCAGAATTAGTAAGTACCCAGAAATTGGGAAACACGATACCCTATCTTGACTTTTGAATACCCATAACAAGTCTCAAAGATCACCAATATCTATTAAAATTGATGACATCCTTTCCCTGTATTTGTTCTATCCAGTGTTTCTTCTAGCTGTGTTTAGCACGCTGCAGACAAAAGTAACAGTTGAAGTTAGCACGTGGTCGTGGTACATGTGTTAACCAGATTAACAACTGCTACGATCTGCATGTGGTGCGGAGAGATTAACTTCCTTTGAAACATTGACACTGAAATTATGTTAAACAGTCTTGCCTATTGGGAGTTGTGCGTCCCAGTAACTGGGTTTTGGAGCTTTGGTTGGTTAGTTCTTTGTTTAACCACAAATATTAAGCCTGCATCCGGTTAAAATGGAATCTGGCCGTTATATATTTGGGCAAAAGGCTAAAGTTATTTTTGTGTCTGTTTCGACGAACAGCTAACTATCCTTCCTACTAATATTATTAACGTGAAAGTTTGTTTGTATGGATGGATGGATGTTTGTTACTCTTTCACGTAAAAACTACAGAATGGATTTTATGAAATTTGGCACAGTGGTAGATTATAGTCTGGAATAACACATAGGATACTTTTTATCCCAGGAATATGTTCCCTTGGTATAATTTTCGACAATCACGCGGGCTTAGCCGCGGGCGGCAACTAGTACTACATATAACTGTTATGCGTTTTTCTTCATTCTTTTATAAGTAGATCTGAATTTTATGAAGTCACAAACTTACGACAAAGAACCAAATAGCGGTCACCACACCTTAAAGATCCTGTTTTAATGTATTACTCATATTGTGTAATGCCCAAAACCATTCAGACAAAATCACAACATTACCTAATTCAAAATTAGAATAACTCCAAATGGTATCGTTCCATCTTCGTTTCACTTCGTAATCATTCGGAAATGAGTTGCGTAGGCTCCGAAGTGTCGAAGGTCAATAATGTTTGCAACATAAACTTGTACTTTGTGCAGAAACAGCTGCTCATTATAAAGGACATTTTGACGCACAGGTGTTAAAATGAAACCGTATTTTATGATCGGAGTTCTGATGAATCGATTGACCTACTTAATTATATTGGTTTTGTATGTTGATGATTTTATTGGCTATTAGATCAGTTTAGTACAAGGTTGTCATTAAGCGCCATAACTGGCAAATAACTACATATATTACCATATAAAACAAAGTCTCCCCGCCACGTCTGTCCGTCTTTCTGAACGTGATAAACTCAAAAACAACTAAACAGATTGTCACACTGTTTTCGTCAATGGACGAAGTGATTCATGAGGAAGGTTTAGGGGTATAAGTTATAACTCTTGTACTAGGTAGAATTACAGGACAGTAATTTCAGTATCAGCTTCGAACACTGAATTCATTTGCCTACGAATATATTTTTCATCCTTTGAAGGGTATTCATGTTCTATCACATATGACTTGATTTCCTGGCTTTCGCATCGAGTATTTTCTGATAGCATTCTTCATTTGTCTTTGATTCCTTTCTCACATTTTTGAAGTGAAAACTTCTTTAGCAGCGTTGTGCACTCTTTGGGATGGGTAAAAAATATTAAACTCGCGTCGGGACACGTGACCTGATCAAAAATTCGTAAGACGGAGGGAGAGTAGTCCGCCGGCGAGGCGTAGGAGAGGAAGTAATATCCCCCTCTCTTTCTACCGCGCGGCGAAAATGTATGCCTCAATGCATGCATATGCAATTCGTGCGAAATTATTCCCTAACCATTCCAAAATATCAAAAATGCGCAACGTCAATGTTCAAGTTTTCACTTCTGCCGGCACTCCCGTTGTGCAACCCGTTGTTTTTTTTTTCTTGAAAGATTTTCTGTGTGTGTAACTCCACATTAGCACAGACTTCCGTCAATAAGGTGATTAGAATTACTGACATAACAATACAATTATTCTGTTAAACCCGACTCCGTAAAAAGAAGGGTAATGAGTTTTTATCTTGATGCCTTTAATTATGACATTAACTTTTTTTCCGATCTCCAGTTTTTTTATAGACGATAAGATGAAAACGTACAGCTGTTTCTTGTTTTTACAAAAATCATAATGACCTTTATGTTGTTAAGTAATAAAGGTTGAAATGACGTCAGGTGGGAATTATACAGTTGTATGCAGATCTATAAATAACGCAGTTTATGTCATTAAGATAGGGTTTGCAGATGTTATGTTTATACTAAGGTGCAACCTTTCAAAGGTGACGACTTAGCGAAGAGATATCTTCATCGTTAAATAAAATATTTTATTATTGTTTGAATGTACTATACATCTCTGCCTCTCCATTGGGTGAATTTTTCAAGCGGGTGTAAAAATCCAACGATACAGTTTAAGCTTTCACCAAAATCGGGCTCTATACTCCTTTGAGTATTTCGTGCTATTCCTCATTGTTTCGGATTTGGCCATCCACGCCCATTTGAAAAAAATACCCTTTATTATGAAGAAATCCTATAACTCTTGCTAGATTCATAGAAGTTCGACTCACTACTTACCCCTCTAGGAAAAACCGTCAGTTTATGTTCACACTTCACAGTGAACCGAGTCAAAATCACTCCAATACGACCCGCACCTATCTTCACACCCGAACCCAACCAATCACAACCATCTTCCTTACAGGAAAACCCGACTAAATAACGAACATTATCCACAGAGGGCCTCCCACAATGAAATCGGCACGAGCTAATCCTCGGACGGCGCGCACTGACAACAAGAAGACCACCCCGGGCACCCGCAACGCAACCTCCTCGCAACGGAAGACTTCTGATGTTAGGAACCCGAAGAATGCAATAAATAAAGCACATAGCGGTTAGTAACTTCTTTTTCAACAATAATATAACATCTTGACTGTTTTCTACGGAACATTAGACAGGTTTGTCTAGTACCTACTACTGCGTCGTCATATTTCGCCATTAATGTGTACGAGTATAATCCCCGATTTTCCCAAGTCTACATTAGCCTGAAAACCTGATAAACCCTGGCATTCAAGTAGGGATTGAGACGGCCCTTTGTCCTATGTAACTGTCTCCAAATGTTTTTTCGATACTCAAAATGTATGCCAAACCTAGACTATTGTCTATTGTGACACTAAGTTTCTTGCCGGATTTTGTGTGCAGAAACTGTCCTTAATTTATCATACTCCATCTCTGCTGCTTGTAAAGGACAGTTGTAAATTCATATAATATGCAAAATAAACAGCTTCAGAATTACATGTACACAACGAACGCCATTATGTTTTCCCTATTTATATCCCCAAAGTTACTGACGATTTGTTATTAGGAAAACACAGGACTAAGTCTTACGTGTTTATTGTTAACTAGCTGCGCCCCGCGGTGTTATCCGAAGGGTACTCCCGGAATAAAAAGTCTAAAAAGCCCATGTGTTAATCCAGGGTGTCAGCTTCCTGTCTACCAAATTTTATCAAAATTGGTCCAGCCGTTTGCGTGTGAAGAAGTAACAAACATACACACACACACTCACTCACAAACTTTCGCCTTTATTATATTAGTGTGATATATTAATACTAGCTGCCGCCCGCGTGAATGTCAAAAATTATCCCAAGGGAACATAGTCCCGGGATTAAAAAGCTATCCTATGTCCTTTCCCGGGACTCAAACAATCTGTATACCAAAATTCATCTAAATCGGTCCAGCCGTCTGCGCGTGATGAAGTTACAAACATACACACACAAAATTTCGCCTTTATAATATTAGTGTGATGTGATATATATATTATATTGTGTGATAATTATTTCCCTACTTACATTACCTGCCTGGTAGGTGTTATGATATTTTACTTAAATAAGCACAGGAAGCAACTGAGATGGTTTTATAATACAATCTGCGGTTAGCGGTTGGTTGACTCAATACAATACTAAATTTGTATGCAATTGATTTAATACAACAATGTTTTAATAATAACACGACTCAGTACCTTTAAAAGGTTATACATGTTTACGATAACGTGTTTTTTTATACATGGATAAAAACATATATTGTAAAGGTAGTTCAACTAGGAAGTAGGTTGCTATTGGTTACAAATATAGATGAACACGACTTAGAATGAATGTTTACTCATTAATTATACGAGTATTTTGTATGCGAATCACGGCGCTTCGTGCTCTGAGATATTAACCCATATACTGTTTGACATTTTACGTTTATCCAGTAACTTATTCACTGGGTTATTGGTTTTAACTGGTAAAAAAGCTTAATATAATGTATTCTTAATAAAACAAATTTTGTGAGCTAGTAAACCATTGGACTGGAAATGTAGATAGAAAATTGCGTAGCCTAAAGAGGATATCCTTTTTTATTTACCTTCACTCTTCCAATGCTTGGAATAGGTCTCCCCCATAGCCCGTATGCACTCTTCCCGTGAATATAATGCTTAACAAAAAATTAAAAACTCATCTTTATAGTTTTAATCCACACGAATACCTTCCTAAAACTGTTCTGCAAAAAGCAAGAATTACCATCTCTTAACAAATTCCACGTCGCATTACTTGTGTCAATATAACATAAATAATAATAGGTGTTTGCAGTATGGACGTAAAACGTGCTCACCGCTCTGCAGAGCTTCATAAAAAATGTATCCAAGAAGGCGATAGGACAGCCACAAAAACACTGTTTAGTGTACCCGTAATATATGTAAATATATCAGAAGGTTAATTCAATGCGGTATTAAAAAAAAACACACACACTGTCGTCAAGCAATTTCGGAACAGAAATAGAGGTTGACATGAATCATCAATAAGTTATTATAGGATTGTAAAATTTTAGTTTCCAAGAGTAAAAAATGGTTAGTAAAACTTACGACTGTATTAGTGAGCACTGTCTCTATACAAAATTTTGCAAACAACAACAAATAACAGTGGGTCACCGTTGCGACGATCCTTGAGAAATTGCACAACAGTGACCCACTTACACACGGTCCAGGCGACTCGCAATCATGCTTAGGATGCTGTTGGTGCTGTGCCACACCTTTGGCACTCTACTTGCGCATCTGCGAACATCCCCAACGCACTACAGAAAGCGGGGTAGCCCCACCAGCCTTCTAAACGCAGGGAATTATCTTATCAATTAACCAATTTTAAAAGAACACGCAATACTTGAATTATTATTTTGAGCTCAATTATCTTCATCATCATCATCACATCAGCCAAAAGTCGTCCTCTACTGGACATAGGCCTCCCCCAAAGGTAGAGATTTGCCATAATTGCCACGCTTGGCGGGGTTGGCGATCGCAATGTAGCTGTTCCAATGCACAGAGAATGCTGCTGCCCATTCTCTGGTAAGTCTGGTGAATGTCCTTAGTTTCATAAAACATAATTGTTGTATCGAGGGACGATTTGCTGCCAACAACATACATAATGAGCACAATACGGTGCCAGCAAAACTGCAAATTCAATGTCTGTGAAACACCTGCCTGCAAAACACTTTATACGATGCTGTCAGAGTCGTTTTCTTATAATACCTGGCCACTACAATGGCAAGAAAAAAATACTACAAAGTATAAAATTAATTTTCTTTCGGAAGTCGGTGTTTTTGGTTGTTTCTTCGTATTTTAACGCCGACTTCCGAAATTGAAGTTATTTTATACAATGTAGTGTTTTTTTATTGGGAAGTCGGTTGTATTATTTTTGTAAAAAAGTTTTTATTTTTCACTTTTAGTGATACCCCACACCTAACAACACCACTGGAAAGTCACAGGAAAGCAAAATACGCAATTTCGTTTACTTAGATGAAATATTTTTCCAGTTATTTTGATTTAAAAACCAAACTACTGAACTGATTTTGATGAAATTTCTATGGCACCAATAGGAAAGTATATTCTTTCACATATTTTTTTTTCAAATCGGTTCATAAATGACGGATTTATGAGGTAACAAACATACAAAAAAACCGAATTGAGAACCTCCTTTTTGAAGTCGTTTAAAAAGGTATAGTGCTATGCATCCTTTATAACTCCGAGTCTCACTTACAACGGAATAATAATGGCATTTTACGTAGTTTTAGGGGGATTGTACTCAGATTGTCAAGTGACCTTTTCCAGAACCATTGTGACGCTTTTATCAATCTTATCTGACTTACCTGACCTCTACAATCCATTACATGGGAAATAAGATATTCCTTGGCAAGACTGGTGTCAGAGTTTCTGACTTCTGACTACGTAATATTGTGATGCTTCAATAATTAACCTTTTGAACACCAGAGCATAAACGCATCGGCGTACCCCCGACGCCAAGCCACAAAACACCGTATTTTTTGTCCCATATTTGTAACGTTTTACGTACAGGGCACGCGCTTGCTTTTCACGTATACGTTACAATGGCGATCAAAAGACTATACATATTTTATTTTTAAAGCTACGATCTGAGTGTGCCTTCTGATATTAACACTTTATTTGTATCGGTACTTACAGAGGAGATATTAAATGTTCTCTCACGTAGTACATTGCAGCTGGGTTTAGCAATAATGTTACATTTTATTGTTTAGCATTTGTGAGACTTTAGTTAATAGCCGTGCTGTGCTGTGCTGTGCTGTGCTGTTAAGTCGTTTGCTAGTGATTGTTACGTGATAATGAATATAAGATGCCGTTATGTATTTTATAGGTGCTTATAGGTTTGTGTTAACAACTCTGAAGTTGGTGTATTTATCGTGTTTTGTGGATTGTACGCGTTAACTTTCTATTCTATGGGTATTTTAATTCAGTTTTAAGTTATCAATAGTTGAAAAAACCTTATCACTTAAAATATTTGAGTTAAAAATGTTGTAATGGAAAATAAAGGATTTTTTAAGTGATCGAAAAAAATTTATAAATCTTGATAAGCACAAAATATGAATCAAATGGAGAAAATATAACTTTTAGTTCTCATATTATTTAAGACATGCGTTTCTTGCAAATGGCTTCCGAAAAACTCCATTTGGAGTAATATTAATGCTTATCATCAATTATACATGTCAACTTTATCATCAGCATTGCGGCCACATGCCTCTCGAATTAAACCTCTGAATTACTTCTCTAGAGCCTTTAAACAGGCAACAAGTATTTCAACATATTGTTATTATTTGGTCAATCAACCAAGACAATCTCAGATCTAAATCTACTATGCATAAGCATACTTGATCTATTTACCGTGACTTAATTCTCACAAACTCCTTTTGATTTCCAGCAAAAACAAAAGACACAAGCAATAAGGATCACGGCAAAGACAAACAAGACAGAGACAACAACAATGGCGACACGGACGACGAGAAACACAAAGATGAAGAGAGAAGGTTCGAGCCGCCGTCCGCGGCCGATGGCGACCTCGTCGACATGCTCGGTAAACATAGTCCAAGTCAACTCATTTATTTCAACTAGACCATTAAAAGGCACTTTTGAAAGTCAAATTTCCAGTTTGAAATTAAAATAGTGACTCTAGTTGTCCATTCGCAAAAAGTAGATTCTTAAGGAGAAGAACGGACAAGAAACTCCATAGTTACTCTTTTCAAATATAAGTTTAACAATATTTTGTATACATACATTGATAAATTGATTATATTATGTGAGCATAATGCACCCAACATTACCCTAATATTCAGCACACACTTATATGCTAATAGGTGCAACAAAGCAATACCAGCAGAGATAAAACTAAGTTTGTTACATTCAAAATATTTTCATCTACATACTGGAAAAACTGCTTTAGTCGAACAAGTACTAGAAGTCTCTGTGAAGGAGGCAACTGTCGAAGAATCAGTCAGTGTTGTGCCCAGCATTAACGTGGCCCTTCTGGCCCCTTCTTAAAATGAAGAAGAGAAGGTTATGAGTGGTCCGGAAGACAATGCTGAGCAAACAACTGACTTCCTCGATAACTCTTTGCTGTGTTCCGTTTTAAGGGTCTGTGTAAGTCACTAAGTACGGGCACATGAGTCATTTTTGACGTGACGTCTAATAAATCGATGAACGCCGGCTGCACGCACGAAAAAGGATGACTCATTATAACGTTACTCTCATTGTAACGTGTTTTGTTATGACATTGTCACGTTAAACTATCGTCCGTAAACCGACTTTACAGACAACCAATTTTTTTAATCTTTGCCTAGGGGAGGGCAAAACCACTGCCAGTAGTTTTGCACATGTCTATTGGCATCGTCTAATATTTACTATCATGTGGTCAGTCGAGGTAGTATTCATCCAATAAGTAAGTAGAGAGAAAATGTTACTTGTATCATTGTTTTAAGATTGATGATAACTTTATATTTGTGCTATTCCAGAGCGCGACATAGTACAAAAGAATCCCAACATCCGGTGGGACGACATAGCGGACCTGGCGGAGGCCAAGCGACTGCTGGAGGAGGCCGTAGTCTTGCCCATGTGGATGCCCGACTTCTTTAAAGTAAGTGACATCATCTTCAATAATTATTCAGCCGAAAATCGTAGCATAGCGACCAGTCCTGTGCTTACCGTATTTAGTGGATTTCTCCATTACATGCATATTACATGTACTGGTTATTGAAAAAGTAATTATACTATAGTGACCAGTGTTTTCTGTATTTGTGGGGATTTTAGTAGAAACATTTTTTTCATATCTAATACAAAGTATACGGTGCCATTTTAGTTGTTTAGTCGTCTTACAACGGCAGCCCACTTCATCTAACCAATGACTACTACTACCTACACGTTCATTTAATAAAACCGGCCAAGTGCGAGTCGGATTTGCGCACGAAGGGTTCCGTACCATTATCTATAAAAACGGCAAAAAAATCATGTCTGTTGTATGGGAACCCCTTAAATATTTATAGCGGCAACATAAATACATCATCTTTGAAAATTTCAACTGTGTAACTATCGCGGTTCATGAGATACAGCCTGGTGACAGACGGACGGACAGTAATAGGGTCCCGTTTTACCCATTGGGTACCGAACCCTAAAAAAGATATTTATGAACATTTGAATAATTAAAATATTATTCATTATCAAGACGCATGACGTAGTTTGAAACATCCTGTAGCGACCGCAGTCCGAGCCTTGTGTTCCAAGGATGACGCGGAATGGTACGGCAACATTGTTGTGATACGTAAACATTATTAACAGGGTGTTTCATAATTCTAATGCATTATTTATTTTTATTGTATCAATTATCTTACATTAAGTGGTCCGCCTTTGTAAGACGACTAAATTGGCACCGTGTATATTGCGATGACGCGCGAGGGACGTCCTATGTAAACTGTATTTGTCTTTATATTACTTGGGTAACCCCGAAGCCAAACCGAAGACAAACTCGTCCTGTCATCCTATCCCACTACCACTATAACGCTAACGTTTGTGAAGATGGATGGATGTTTAGTACTCGTTCACGCGAATAGTGTGATTAGAATTTGATTCAACTTTTTAGTTACATAAATTGTACAGCAGAGTAACACTTAGGCTACAATGTATAAGGGAGGAAGTAATAAATCCACAATCCACGGGTGCAGCTAGTAATAAATAATTGAATCTATGTTAAACAGTAGCTATTAATATATATATATTTTTTAATTATTATTCATCACTAACAATCACTCCTATGTTCCAGGGTATCAGACGGCCGTGGAAAGGCGTGCTGATGGTGGGTCCGCCGGGCACGGGCAAGACCATGCTGGCCAAGGCCGTCGCCACCGAGTGCGGGACGACCTTCTTCAACGTCTCCTCCTCCACGCTCACCTCCAAGTACCGGGGGGAGTCCGAGAAACTAGTCAGATTGCTCTTTGAAATGGTAAGATTACGAGACCCTTTGGCAACTAGATAAGAAACTATTGGTGTTTGGAAAAACAACAAGATAACTTGAGGTAAAGATGACAGGTATACAACACACCTTTAGATTGTGCCAGGTATGATATAGTCCCATGGGGGAGGAGCAAACCTAGGGCCAATTTGTGATCACCAGGCCAAAAATTGCTAACTACTATAAAATTACTATGAAAGGACTGCTTAAAGACGAAACAAAACAGCTCCTCCTAGGTTTGGATCAATCGCATTTGCGGCCAGTAGCAACCCTGGATCGGTCGTACGTAGTTTAGATTTTATCACGGTCATCATGTTCTAGTATTATCACAACCCCACATTTTCTTCTCTATTTCTATTATACAAAAAGAAACTGAAGTTACTTAAAACGTTAGTTCCGACGTCTATCTTTTAATTAGATCTCAATTTACACTAAGATAATGTTATGCCGATTGTTTCCAGGCCCGGTTCTACGCGCCGAGCACGATATTCATAGACGAGATAGACTCGCTGTGCTCGCGGCGCGGCTCCGACAGCGAGCACGAGGCGTCGCGCCGCGTCAAGTCCGAGCTGCTCGTGCAGATGGACGGGCTGGGCTCGGCCAACGACGAGCCGGCTAAAGTAAGTAGTCTGTTGATGAGATATGGGGTCATTTGTATGGTAACCCCAAACTTACACAGTATGTTCAGTACTGAGATGCTTTTGTAGCTCTGAACGATTTGAGACTTCTCCGTGTGTCTCTACCGTTACTAAGAATCCAAAATCAATACCAGACCTGTCAAGGAGTATCATGTCATGCAGCTAAAACACTAGGAAGCGGTGACAGGTGAGCATTTTGGGGGACTGTCTTTATGTAGAACTTTGACGTTAAAAAAGTGCTGGCCTCAGATAATTTGAATAAATGACTTTTGACTTTGACCAGTTACTGGGTTGTGTAGGTCAGATAAGCAATCGCTTCATTTGAAATACTGGTATTCAGCTGCATCCAATCAGATTAGAGCCGACCCCAATTTATTTGCGAAAAGGTTAGGCACATTCATTGATAAAGGATCAAATTGGGAGCTGTCGCATCAAAACAACCGCCTGTCAATAAGAACATTGACACAGGATGCTAGTCCATGTCTATCATATGCTCATAAAACCTTATACCTATTTTCCAGGTAGTAATGGTACTAGCAGCAACAAACTTCCCGTGGGACATCGACGAGGCACTGCGACGGCGGCTGGAGAAGCGCATCTACATCCCGCTGCCCACGCAAGATGGCCGCGAGGCCTTGCTCACCATCAACCTCAGGGAGGTGAAGCTTGACGCCGAGGTCGACCTCAGAGCTATCGCTAAGAAGCTGGACGGGTATTCCGGAGCTGATATTACTAATGTCTGCAGGTTGGTTGAGTTTTGATTTTTGAATTATTGAGTTTTGGGCTCGTAAAGAATGCTAGCTGGCGTGTTACCAGTTTTGCCATGATCCTTCGTTTTATGAGTGGACACCGCGAAATATCAAGCTTATGATAGGACTCAAGCTAGGCTTCGTTCGCCTTGTAGCAGATGGATGAGAGTAGGCGACGTGTGACGTGTGAGCTGTGGACTACATCAGGCTGGTAATGAAAGAAACCACTTTAAACGGCAATTACTGCCTGCCTCATTGGTTTATGCCTGGAGTTTCGTCTTGATCTGGTGCTACAGAAGCGGAGCTGCATGGAACAGTTCTTCTACTTCGCCAAAAATTTAGAAATGATTCTAGAAAAACGATCGCCTCTGTATCATACGGGCTTGACTTGAAATCCAGTTTGGAAAACACTATTAAAAACTACTTCTCTTTTTCCAGGGACGCATCAATGATGTCGATGCGACGCAAAATAGCCGGCCTAAAGCCCGAGCAGATCAAACAACTTGCCAAGGAAGAGCTCGACCTTCCCGTCACGAAGCAGGACTTCATGGAGGCCCTCTCAAAATGCAATAAATCCGTGTCCAAGGGAGACATCCAGAAATACCTCTCCTGGATGGCAGAATTCGGCTCCTCCTGATTAAAGCATTGACCCGACATAACTGTCCAGTGTTCAACGTAACACAACAAGCTTCTATCTCAAATAACTACCCAAAAATAAAGATATTTGATATAGAATCTAAATAATACACGAAAAATTGCCTTATAAAAACTGAATGTAATAAAATATTTAAGTTAACAAAGTAACGATCAGACTGTTGCAGTATTAATACGGAATGTATAAAATTGAGAGTGGCATATCGAAATTGATAATTATGTTAGTGAAAAGAGTTCATCTATTGACACTGTAGAGCGGAACATTCCGGTTTTAAAATTTTATGTAAATATGCTTCTAACACCCAGTTACTAAAGAGATAATCAATTCAAAAATCAGCTATATGACTCGGTAAAGTTATGAAAACTGCTATGATTGGCTCGCAATAATAAGAACAGCCAATGAAATCAGTTTGTTAGCTACTATGTGTTGATCTGCCTTATAGAATCTGGGGTTAAACTCTACTAATCGTTGGCATTTTGTTGATAACTTCCAAGACGAGAGATACGAATCGTGATGATTATTAACTTGAACATTGTATAAAGCACAATAAGATACTTCGTTCCATGTACATATTAAAATAATATTATAATTACTAACTGCATTCAATCGAGCTTACACTAGCAAGATCTGTCATCACATTATAATTTCAAATAATATCCTATAAATTGAGACCCGTGATCTTTGTACTTAAATTAGGTTAAATTTGAGATTTGTTTTATACTTAGATAATAGTTTTATGCCATAACTAATTTATGTGTACTTTTATAGATTTTTTTTATTAAAATGCTATATTACGTTATTTTATGAAATGAGATATATATTTGGCATTTATATTATAGAATTTCGCTCAATTAAAATTAGCATGTTCCCGTGTTTATGTTGCGAGGTGTTTAGATAGAAATTGTAACGATTTTCTCAAGAAGCCACATCACACCTCTTTGAGTGAACCTTTTTATCATTTTATTATGAAACTAATGTAAAGTAGCAATATAATGTCGTGTTCAAGCATACCGGTACTACTAGATTGAAATAAAACGTATTCGGTGGAATAACATTGGTTAAGATAACAATATTTTTGCAAACAAATTAACAAAACTTGTGTAACGAAGACATGAAAATAAATCAAATTTTAAAAATATTTGCTTCCTTTTTATTTTATTTCGTAAATTGTGTATGAAGAAGAGGCAGCAACAAAAGCCAATAACTAACCACATATAGACTGAGATCCCTGAGCTGCCAGACCTCCCTTATTTTCTCATTGACAAAATTTGTGGGATAGAGTAGTGTTAGTAGTTATGTACCTAGTTTTAACATACGTATACCCGCTAGTCTGGGCCAATGGCAACTTTTTTTTTTTGTGAATATCTAAGTTATTTCAGTAGTCAAGGAGGTAGTTTTACATCCTCCCAAATCCTGGCAGACTTTATGCGGGCTCCAAACTATCGCCCAACAGTCCAACTGTTCGTCCAACCTTCCACGTGTAGATAGATAGTTCGTGCATGTTAGACGATGTTGGATCGTGTTGGCGCTTGATCCGTCATCAGTGTACAGTGTTAGGTGCGAATTAATGATATTTATTTTTCAAAATTCTCTAGAGAGTTCTGCTAGTAGTTCAGTAAACGTATTCTCCATACTTTCTCTGTAAAATACAATAAAAATATTCCTTTTCAATTCTGAGCGAACCGGGAATTCAAAATGCGAACCGGGAATTTCGGGATTCTCGGGACTCAAAAAACATTTTTTTTAAATACGTTTATGGTTTCCATCATAAGACCCTTGTTACCAACTGCAGTGAATGGTACCCATCAGTGTGATTCAAATGAGCCCACACACCACAGGCATACTTGTAAGAGTGGATGAAGAATAACTTTACTATACTTTTTCTAAAGAAATACTCAAGCTCACATAATAATATTTATGCGTTACTCATCGAAATCGAAAAATAAATAAGTACATATTCTTGCTCTATTCAAAAGATAAAAAATATGATAGTTCTTAATTCCGTCGGACTCTGCGTCAATGGCGACAAACACGTTTGACCACTTTCACCTTTCTGCTCTTCATCAGACCCTTGTTATCACCTGTGCATAACACCCATCGGTACGATTCAAATGAGCTCAAAAATTACCGGCATACTTGTAAGAATGGATGATAAATAACTTTTCAATACTTCGTCTGAAGACATATTCAAGGTCACATTTATGTGTTAGCCATCGATATCGAAAAAAAAAACATAGATGAATTTTGGAATACTGATAAATTGGATCTTGGAACATAGACTACTATACTTTTTATCCCGGGAGTATGATACCCTAGGATAAATTCGGAGTTTAATGGTTGGAAGCCGCTGGCACTTTAGCACGCGTTTATTTATTAGGCCAACGATTTAATTAAGTTGGTTGAGTGATTGGAATAAATGAGTACTTCGTCTTAAAGTTATCTTACTCTTTTTATGTTCATGATCCTATTTAGAATTGAAATATATCTCATGTCAAAAAACTGAAAAAAAAACAATGTAGTACCGAAATTCCCGAAAGTCCCGGTTCCTCAAAATAGAATCGGTTCTCGATTCCCTAGCTAGTCACTAGTGGAAGAAGGCTCTAGAATGAAGAAAAATATTTATTTCAAACTTAACTAAAATTACCTACCTAACATAATTACCTTGTTCCCTTCCTATGTATACTTAACATCCGACATCTTCGTTTCCGCCGTGGTTTTTTAATTTTACGTCGGTTATAAACTTGTAAAAATAATTATATGCACTCCTAAGGTATAGCGCAGAAGCACCTAACACTTCAACGTCCTCTATAGTGAAGATGGTTGGCTGTGGCCTATTGATGTGTGGAGAGTCTGTTTTGATCGATCGTGAATTGGGACAAGATTGAAGTATGTTTGAGTGTTGGACTGTTGGACGATAGTTTAGAGCCTGCATTAGACTATTATACATACTTAAAAATCAGCAGACTGGTGAAAAAAAAACTGATTCAATGGCTTTAGCACCTGATACCTGGAAATCGGCCGTCGGCCCAAGCTAGTAGGTAAGCGTCTGTTAATTAGTACAGACGCCAGCTCATCAATTTACAACTATCTGTCAAATCTCTTTCATAGATTTTCAACTTTATTGCTACAAAATTAGGTTCAAGGTTGATTGGGAAAATTTGACAGTTTCGGTTAGCTAGCTGGCTTCTGTAGTTACATGCTAACTCTACACTATCCCACACCCCACACATTTTGATAGTGAGAAAATATGGGAGGTCTGGCAGTTTTGGGATCTTAGTCCAATAATTATTTATGTGAAAGTAGTGGGTTCTGATTAAGACTCGACGGATAATTTTCACGAAACAGCTGACTAAAGGTAAAAAGGAAACGACCTGTTTAGGTCTACGACATTATTACAATGATGTTTGTAATCAAACGACTACCTACTTCAGCAGGGGCCACGATACGACACAACACAACACAGTAATGGGGCCCCACCTTATGCCATCTTTCAGAACGGAATTAGAATGTTCTATTTTATTTGAAAGGATATTTTCATAGATTTTCAATTCGATTTTATCAATATTTTAAATAAAACATAGTTGCCATTATCATTTATCGTGAGGGCTAAAGGGTACCTTAAACGGACGACCAGTTCAATCCCTTGGTTAGTTTGATACCTAATCACAAGAGGTAACCAATGTTTTCATAATAGCAAAACGGTTAAAACCTTGTAAAATTAAGACTACTTTTAGAATTGTTGATAAAGCATCAGGGCTAAATGCTTTGCGACACTAAAAAGTTCTACTAATATCTGTCTTCAGGCGTTTCGTTCGTATGATTTGTATTTCAGTCTTTATACATGGCGCAGGTTTTTTTTTAATATTTCGGTTTACTACGTTTACTAATTTTTAAGAGTACTTATATTTTATGAAAATTACATTAACACTGAAATAGTCGACTAAATAATGTGTTCACTCCTCAATCGACTAATACTCGAATGTTTCCAAATCCGAATCATAGACAAGCCAAGAATGTATTTGAACAGTTGTCAACGAGACTGCTGATTGAAACGAAAACTTTAAAAATTGAAGGTTTATAAACTTCTTGTTATCCCGAAAAATCTATAAAATAATGTTATAAAATTATATTTCCATGTTTGAAACTATTCGTTAGTCTATGCATCAAAATCTCTAGAGTTGTTATGTTGGTATAAAATCGGAAATGAAATCGCCTGTTCGCACTATTAAATGAAATAATAGAATTTTGACTAACTGTTAAAATTCTAAAATCAATTAAAATGCATGAAAATCTGTAAAATAATTATTAAGTTTTATCCTTTCAGCGATTAATTTGTAAGGAAATTAAGAGTAGCCACCAACTTGAAATGAACTTAGCAACGAAAGCCTTGGCGCCAGCGGAACTTGTCACTTTGTAGCATGTTTTATGTTGGTAGCGCCGTAGTAACTACGTGGTCGCAATAGTACAAAAATGTAAACATGCACAGATAATTTTGGGTTATTTTCCTCCAATTAGTGTACAATTAGCTAATTATTTAGTATAATCGAAACTGAAAAAATACCGAGATAATTATTTAGAGCTATTTTAAGCTATCTATGGTAAAAGTTTCAACAAAATATTTTTTTGAAACCGGAGTGAACATAGGCAGAAGCGTCGTCAAGCGCAGAATTTCAAGTCCGTAATGGCGGACGCTAATAATTTTGGAAGTTTCGTGATTCTATTGTTCTGTTTTTAAGTATTTTACTTGGCTGTGGGTTTGGGAATGAGTTTTGTCACAAGTGAACGTATACGGAGTGTTATTAACGTGATAGTGATATGAAATGTTCAGTTATAGCGTGACAAAATCGCCTTCTAGATATGTAACCTTTTCCCTAACCTCGTTTACGCCAATGGAGTAGATATGTGATCGATGTGTGTGCGTCGGTGAACGATAATTCGTCCGTTTCGCGTTACAATTTGTGTATAGTTAATCTTCTTGTTAGTGATGGAAGTGTCCGCGTCGCGGTTTTGCAATCCGACGCCCGATTCCGATGTAACGTAAGCGAGCCGGTCGATCGCCAGTGCGAGTGTAAGCAGGGACGGCCGTTGCCAGCCGAACATGGCTGCGACGCAGGCTGAGTCTCAGCGTAGCGAAGCGAACGTTGAGCAGAATCCATCGGAGCAGCTCAGTGAATCTCGGAACGCTTTGTTGCAAAACGGCACCGACAAGTCCGTCGGGCGCGTTCCGCCCGATGGCGTCGTGAACACAAAGAGCAAATCGCCGATGTCGACCGAACCGGGGCAGCCACGCGACAGTGGCGAGGCGCCCGGCCACGACCGAGGCTTAGAGAGGCCAGTGACGGACCAGTACGGCCAGTATAGATACGCAGAAGGCGCGGATCCTTATTACGCGCCACGGCCAGGTTTTCCCGGCAAACCGCGGCCTCCGCCGCAGCAGCCGCGCTTTTTTCCGGGACAAGCGGGTTCGCAGGCACCTGGCCCCACGCCCACGCTGAATTCGTTATTGCAATCAAGCGGGGCGCCGCCGCACCGCTACCCTAATAGTTATGAGCAGCCGCCGGCGGGCTACGGCCCCGGCCCCGGCTGGCCGCAGCACAGGCCTATGCCGCCTTATAACCCTCAAGGAAGCCCATATAGAAATTCTACGGTAAGTGGTTGTATATTATTATTTCTAGATAATTGTTTCACTGAAAAAATCCTTTTGAATTACCTTGATGGCATCCCTTGAAGACCTTGAATGACCCTAAAATTTATACCTACATGCAGTGAAGTTAGTACATTAAAAACAAGATGACTGAGAGACTGCTAAATATTAAATTAATCAAAATTTAATGCAAATGTTCCGGAAACCTTTCAAGTGATTTGTTGTGATGAAGAATTTATCAGGCAGATATTTAGCTATTACTATTTTCAATTATGGCATACAATAGCTTTTAAGCCGTATATTTTAAATATTAATCTACTGTTTTTATGATACATGGATAGACAAATCTAAAAACCATTTGTGATAATCAATTATAAAATGCATTTACTAATTCCATAGATAATATACATCTAAATGCAATGATCTAGCTGTAATAAATACACTAACATCTCCTTTTAATATTGTATAAACATGGAATTGAAAGTAAACAAAAACAATTCATGATAATTTCTAAGTGTACCTTGTAAAGTAGGTATTTATTTAATGTTCCAAATGTATGGTAAAAGCAGCAGTGATTAATTCTTACTTAATAAAAACAAGTCATCATTTTGGGAATCTCTCGAATTCTAAAGTTATTTGTTTAAAAAATCGAATTCAATTCTATTTCTTGTTTGTCACTATAATCTTTATTAATCTAGAGAAAATCTCCCATTTCCCCTTATTGGCAAAAGATAAATAATTTGTCTATCATTCATCAATAAATACAATCCTTTCTGTTTAATGTACAGCTAGCACATCAATACTTATTAGTATTTCATGTATGTAATTGATCTTGGGGATCAATTAAATACATGAAATACTAATAAGTATAATAAATAAATCCGTTTTAGGTAATGCCCTTAAAATAGCTATATTACCTTAGCTTTTTTGTGGAACTGTGACCTTGGAAGAATAAAATAAAATAAATTAAATTTATTCACACTTGAAATTCTTAATTACAGAAAGCTGGATGAATTTATTTGCACAAACACCTGAAAAGCATCATTATCATGTTAAAACAATGGTGAAAATTAATTACTGTGTATTTGTGTTTACTATAAATACAATATTTCATAGTAAAAATTAAGCAAATATTTCAAAATTCTCACTGCGTTGACCAAAATTTAAACCAGGATGATAAGCCAAAATGAACCCCTGGGGGTCTTATTTACACAATTTTTCTCAGTCATAACAGAGAATAAAATAGCGCACATTAAATGTCTTTGGAAAGCGGTTTTCACAACACTTTTATTTGGTATCTACTAAATTGTTTTTTAAAATATAATTATTTTCTATTTCTTGTTTTAAAGTTTTTAACAAAAATAAATGTTATTTTTAAATTTATAACTATTTTGGTACCCAGTGATGCTGCTAAGAAAGGTTGCTTATTCAGGCTTATTTAATTCTATACAACAAACAAACTGAAATAATGCACAAAAACACAAAGCTAAAAGAACATAACTTAAAAACTAAATAAAACGGCAATGCTTAGTCTTTCTTCAACCTCCAAACAGTCCGGCTTTAGATTTCTGCAGCTCAATGTTCTTCAAAGCTGCTTAAATATATTGCTAGTTAATTAATTCTAGTGTACCAAGCTACTTCAGTGGCCAATAAATAACCTGACAAAAAGAGCTTTTTCTGCTATTCCGTTTTGCCCATATACGTGGTCCTGGCAATGCATTATCCCAACTATGCAAAGCACCATCAGTGAAGTTGCTGTCAGCGGTCAGGCAGGCAAAGTTTGAATGAAATCAACAAGATTAGAACAGAAAAAATGATTAAGGTGTTTATGAGATAAAAAAGTTTGAGAACCTCTGATTAAGACATTTCGTTTAAATAGGGTATTTTACGGAAAAAAATTATTCTTTTTTTCGTCCGTTCCGTCAGATAGATTTCCAAAAAATATTGGGCACGTATTTTTGGCTTTTTTTACGTAAACATAAAATGAAGACGACATATTGCATTGAAAACACGCGTGACGCCACGTCGCTAGTAAGAATTGTACTATCGTAAATCTAACGGACTAATTAGATGTTTCGAGTAAAAGTGACTACAAAAAAAAATATATACATAACCTTCAAGGTATAAGAATGATATGCCATTTGAATGTTTTGCACCTAGATAAACTAAATAGTTATGTGTGAAAAGTAGTTTTTATCCTCAGTAAAGTTACATACCGAGCGGGACAGCTGAACATATCAGGAAAGTAATGAAATGCTTTCTGCATAGAAGACAGATAGAAAGTACATATTTCAATTAAATAGGAATAATCAAGAGGTCAAAACATATTTTTCTGACTACACCTCGCTCATATAATGAAAAATTCAGTAATAAACAGTTAAACTAACTATGACAGCCAAAGACACACCTGTATAATGACCGTAATAGGAAACTAAAAAACAATTACTTTATAAAATGTTTACACTACTTAGATTTTATTTTGTATTATAAATGGACCAAATAGTAGTTATACTTTCAGTCAAATAAAACATGTGTGAGTGGGACTCACATGTAAAGGGTTCTGATTGAATCTCATTTTTGTGGCATGTTAAAATCATAGACTTCTTATAGATTTTCCTGTAAACTTTAGGTAAAGACCTTTTATCTGATTTTTTTTTTTTCAAAATGGGAATACCTCCAAAAATTACAATACCTCCCGTATTGTAATTTTTCATCTAATTTCTTGAAACCCTCACAATTTTTCTTTTTAATTCATTAGAAGGAGACAATCATTTCGGCGTCAGAGTTCGGCGCAACATTCTCGATAATCATTTTATTTATCATCATATCTATCATTCCATTCAGTAGGCCCTTTTTTTAAGGATGGTCATCATCAAATGATTTCTTCCGTTCTGGGTGGAGCGGATGGGCATGTCAGACTTTCACTGACTAAAACACATCCATGTTCCTCCTAAAGCTCTTTGCGTTCCAAGGCTGCGTTGACTTTTTCGAATAAATTCCGCAACCCTGGACAGTAGTCTACCCTAGTTTTTGGGAGCATACATGACAGAAAATACTTACATAATCGTAATTAAGATTGGCTTCTGAACAGCATCAGATCCTAAAGATTAGCTAGTACGCTGAAGTTTCGATGACAGGATAATAGTCATCCTTTAAACTTTCTAGCCAAGAAATAAGTTTCAGACGCCTTTTCTAGTTGATAACAATTTGAGCTGTTGCCTCAATAACAGTAATGATAGTTTTCAAAGTACACCACTTTCGGTCCTAAATAAATTCGGCCTTGGTAATACAACAACGATTAATGGTTTTTTCAGAAGTACCGCCGGGTATAATTTAACCAGAATGTTCTACTGTATTTACGCAAAAACCTCTATTTTAATAAATTATTTACTTTTTACGAACAGCTTTTTTCATCATTATATCAGCCGAAAGGCGTCCACTGCTGGACATAGGCCTCCCCCAAGAGTTGAGAGAGAGTACGATTTACCATCACGGTGTAACGAAATAAATTGTCAGGCATCGGCGCATGTCTTCTTCTTCCATCTATCGTAACACTCCTCACGCGCAACAAATTTTATGCGCATTTCCTAAGAAATCCCACGTTTTGTGTCTAAATTCGCCAGATATTATTCAAAACTTTAACAGTGTCATTCTTAGAAAATACGTTAAAGCGATTCAGTTGTTAAAAATAAATAAAATACATGATATTAAACTGAAATAAAATGTCTCGACTTTCCGAGAAAAGCCGGGAAATTCGCGTTTAGGCTTATCGGGGAAGGCTGCACGCTCAATATAAATGGCAATACAAATCCATACCGAATTGGTTTATGTATTGAATACGGGTCGCAATTCAGAGTCCTTTCTAGAGATTCGGTACGTAAGTCAGAGAACCAGCCAGCCGGTCGATTCTGTGTACATGTCGAAGTGAAGGCTTGGGTGAAGTGATCACGAGGTGAGCTGTCATTCCATACATGATGTCACGTGATCACGGAGTGAGCTGTCATTCCATCTTGATTATATGGATTGACAGCTCACTCCGTGATCACGACATGTTTACAGAATCGGCCAGCTGATGGACAAGAGAAGTGAACTCTTAAAAACAAAATTGTACCGTGAGGAAAGTAGACACAGCCTGTCCAAAGTCCAAGCCGCAGGTTTTCGTTAGTGCTAAACAATGATTACAATTTAACATCAAATTAACTATCTTAAGGCCCTGCGGAAACGTTAAACGAAAACCTACTTGCTACCTTTCAATTTCAACTGAATGCCCTTTAGCACTCAAGTAGCAAGAACCACGCGGTCGCCGCGTGATCATTTTTGCCGGTCGATTGTGGCAACCACGTGGACTGCGCGCGCGCTTACTTTTGAATAGTTACCGCAATGAATATATATATAATCCTCAGACATGTACAGACGATGTAGATGTACGTTTTTGGGCTTATCTGAACCAGTGTATGACAGTAATTAATACAGTTTTTGAAATCTATTGTTTTGGATTTAGATTATTATCAAATAGAACTTTTTACTAGAGTCCGAATCGAGATTATAGATCGCAATTTTCTCCTTGTTTCATGAAATAAATGTCTGTTGTTGGACTGATCTGAATTAATCCCAAACAAAGTATATTCAAATCAACAATTAATTTATGCTCCAGTTAGTATAATTAATAATGAATCCCTTTACTTAACTAGGTAGAGAGACATTCTGACATTAATTGCGTTGACATTGTCTCCAAAGCCACGTTCGGCAGTTGGTGCTTAGCTAATTGTAACACAATATTAATTTGTGATCTTGTGCTACCTATTCATCTTATTTCTAAAAGCAGTTAGATTATCTTCTTCTCCACAAAACTTCCACAGAATATCAACATTGAAAATCATTACAAATAATGTTCAGACTTGCCGTTATTTCCGTTAAAGTGAGCCACAAAGGCAGACGATCTATTGCCTGCTAGCGTCAGCAGCGTGTCGGTTGTCAGACGCAAAAAGGAGAAAAAAGTACGTAGGAATAACAAAGCAGACCCGCCGCTGTTAGCAGATATAAAAACGAAAGCGTACGGCGATAGTGAAAGTTTGATGTGTAGGCAAATATTACTCGCTTCCAGGCGGAGATTTGCGCGTTTGCCTCTCGGTTCGAAAACGGGCTAAAGGGTAGTGAAACGCGAGGCTTCGCCGTCGATCCAGTGCCGCTCCCCCTACATACATTATGTAGAAGCAACGCGCCGGGACGTGTGTTTGACAGAATCAACGTGAATGGAACTTGACATTTGACACGTGTTTCTATCTGGCTTGACGTGAACTTTAAAGGCTTTTCGTTTCGCTATCGGCTGTGTTCGCTTCCAATTTTCAGCGCTTTTAATGTAAAAGAAAGTAGTTTAATATATTTCGCATAAATTGATAGCTGGATTTGTTTAAAGGTTTTGATTGTTGATCAGTAATGTTGGTAAATCAAAAATAGATGTCGCTACTAGTTCCATTCATTGGTGGATGTGATGGATGAGAGATGCTTCGATAAGACTTTTCTTAGAATTCGAAACGGAAACGTTTTTCTTTTTTTAATTTCTGTATTATTATGGAAACGAAATATTGCTTATTTTTACGCCCTTTGAAGGAAAATAGAACATTCAGGACAGTAAGCAAAGTTTTGCAGATCAAATGTAGAACATTGCTCTAACGTAGTGTTTGTGGTATTTCACAACCGGCGGCTATAAAACAATGCATCGAGCACGTGCCTGTTTACACTTTCGAGTTCACATTCAAGGTCGTACGCATTTGTAAGGATGTACCCGTGTAGGCTGGCCATTGAACAAATACCGGTTACGTTACAATGTCCCACTTCCCACGATATGCACGTTCTTCCGTCCGTCACGGCCTTTTACAATTAGACGATTTATTATTTATGGACGTGTTGCATTGCATTTCTTTGACCGGGCGGCCGGCCTGAGGGGTATTGATTTCGCGGCCACTACTATTGTTTTTGTTTCTATGACGTAAACGTTCGCCTTTGAGCGTTTACTCCAAGTTAGCGATATTGCGAAACTCTATGAAGTAACATTGAAACTTAAGGACAATTTGTTGATTAAACGTGGGACGTCCTAGCTCATTGAGAATTCAACGTGATACTATATAACTCTGATTCACAGACGGGAATTGTCAACGAAATCGCTATGACGTTACGCTGATTATTTATGAATGGCTCAAATAGGCAAGCATTGTGGAATTAGTCATTTATCTCGGCATGTTGTTTACCCACAATCGTGTTAGATAGTTGTCGATAAGGAGACACGTGGTTGCGGGGTCGACGACCCGACATACTCGTGCTCGCCGACAGCTCGGTAATAATAATAAAATGTTTCCGTGCGACTGGTTCAAGGGCGAGCCGCTGATATCGGCGCTCGCTATATTTAGATTTAGCTGTGTGTGATGTTGGTATGTGTGTGTTTGTCTACATACACAATTGTCTTGCATCTGGGTATCCTTCGATGTGTACGTTTTTGTGTATGCGGTTCATCGGTTTTCTACATCGAATGTGTTTGTTACTATGCGGAGTTACCGACACTTTCGGTGTATTCGTCTTCATCTATCGATCTAATATTTGGTTTCTTTGCAATGCTTTTGTTGGGATTTGTCTATAATAGTAACTGCTCTGCACGAGTTTTCATTCCTTTGATACGAAACAAACATCATGCACTGATTGGTTCCTAAAACACAGAATGGTTTTGTGCTCTTGGAATTATTATATTCATAAAGTTACGAAATTCAAGGAATGCAAAGTCATGGGACTTTGCATTCCTTGAATTTCGTAACTGATCTGACTGATCCAGTTCACTGTTTCGTGGAATAAGCTTGCTTCTATATCTTTGTCTAATTATCTAATCGGGCGATGATTACATGAAACTGCAATACAATCCTAGTAACTACATCAATGTCAAAATCACTCTTACCCTCTATAGCATAATAATATTCAAATTCAAACGCTATTCAATTATCTATTACCTAATGGCTGTTATCTATTCTCTCGTCGTATTTAGGGCAATACATGGCGGTTCTGTGCGTAGTTGCAGCCCGAGTAAATTTCGCTCTCACTTTCGTATCGCAATAGCGGCGGTGTGTACATGAAAACGAGATGAATGGGCCGACGGAGACCGTTCATTCTGAGTCCGTGATGTGGATTTCGTAAAATCAATGCGAGCCGTCTCGGACCCGCGTGCCGTCCGATAATCGTGTCATTGTGCTGTGCTTGGGTAATGGGCACGACCTCGATCGTCTACCGCATTGGGTCAACGAACGCTTAACTGCCATCTATTAAAATTTCACTTGGCATGTGCCAATTTAGATTCGAACATTGAGGTTGTGAGTGACCTTCTCACTAATGTTTCAATTGAAGCGTATATTGATGACGCGCGCAAATTGTTTTGGCGTTCTCCCATTGTCAATCTATCTATATCATTTGGCATCAGTGATTTCTGATTAAAAAGAATTCCTACCGTATGAATGAGTGTATAGATAAACTTTGTTAAACACCTGCGTCGCAGCTCATCTCAGTGGTGGCGCAACAACTTGCACCTTACTCTGCGACGTATCGACGAACAAAAACGTCAACCGTCACGCGGCTTGCATTCATTCATACAATATGTTGAATGTTGTAATGGGGTCGTTAAACCGTGGTGGTGACGTCACGTAATTGCCAGCTCCCTTCGCCGGTCGCCGGTTGAAATCAAAACGTCGGATTAATAACAAGGGAGGTCTGTGTAGGTCAAGCACATTATCACTTCGGTTTGTGTGCGTGACACCCAGAGTGACGTGCTCTCTAATTACTGGGACTGTAGATTACCAAGACACTGTTCACTATGATTCTAGTGTAATCAAGCGTTAATTAATTTCGTGTCTACCTAAATCATGTTTGCTAATGGTTTACGTTATTATGTTAAACTAGTACAACGCAAACACTACCACGATCAGCTTCTAAGATCTACGAATTTCGTTCTCACAAAACAGTTTTACGAGCAAAATTTTATAAACCAAACGTTAGCCAACATTAATGATGCAAACAATGTTACGTAACATCGATAAATGTGTATACTTGTTCGTATGTGAAAGGGGCCATTGCCAAGGACTGAATCTGAGCGCAGCCGGAAAGGTAAATGACTTCCATACCTATACACCTACAGTGTATTCATGTATGTTTAGATACTACACGCGATGTATGTAAAAAGATTACGGCCAGGATTCATGTTTATTACAAGTGCCATTATCAAACAACGTAATGCCGATTTACAAGTCTATAAAAAGATGTTATTGTTCTACTTTTTATGTTTATTGTTTTTGAAGTTAAAGTAAGCGCGTTCTTTTAGAACTGGGAGCAATAAACTTTGACGATATCAAAGGTAACTTAAAAGTAAAACAGTTACTAAAATGTTTTTATAACTTAAAAACATTACGCAGTGTCTCGTTGTAGATTGTAAAAATACGCTTCAAGCACCCATGGGAGAGGGTGTAAGGGAGTGCACATGCACCCAGCTGGGTTTAAGTATAATATACAGAAAAAATCAAAAATATATTAAAAAGCCTCATATTTAAGCATATCGGAGTCGAGGTGTTACATTTTTCATGTCCGCATCTCTCGCTCTTGCATTCTTCTGTAGCTTAACAGGCTTTTCTGCACAAGTCGATTAAGTTGGTTCTATCTCTGTATGAATGGGCAAAAAAAATAGAGGCGAGGTGCTGACGATGCAGCCCCTCGAAATAGTCCTAACGGAGGCCATTAAAGTCATGGTCTCTGTTGTTTTAGTCCGAGTATGGTCAAGAAAACGCACCGAGCAACAGGATGCGGTATACAATCATGTATAATAAATAATATAAGTAATATTCTACAGACGGAAAACGCAGCAGATATCTATCTGCCCAGGTTCCTAGTCCGTTATTTGGTGTTTAGGAACTCATAAGTTTCATAAAAGTTTTCTTTATTCTAGCTAAACTCTTACTTATCTCCTCTTCGTTGAATTGTGAGAACTTCATCAAATCTATATATAGGCATAATTTTATCAATGAAATACTTTTATAAATACGCTCGATTTTATCTCAAATCACAATTTAAACGAGATTAACTTGTCAAAGACGCCTTATCCACATTGGGGTGAACATTTCTTGATGTGATGTGTCAGTAGGTACTTGCTAAAAGCGGGGAGCGTGTCTATACATTGAAGTATATATTAAAAGGTCACGACCGCCACTCTTATGTACCTACTTTAGATGCTACGTACCTAAAGGGAGTTCTTTATTGAACCGTCTTGGGTGGAAAAGGGGTCGCCTTATTAGGTCAGTAACACTTGTGATCGTTTGTTTACATTTCTGACTACATAATTTGTGGTTAACACGACTTTTTAATGTTGTTATTAAATTCTGATTGGGGTTCAGATGTTTGTTTGACTGATTAGTTTGATTGAAAGTTTTACACAAGTTATTTCACTGAAGGACGAATCGAGGAAGATGTCATCTTTTGCTTTTTATACTTTGTGTTGAATGGACCTGTCTTTTGAGCTTAGTGTACCCATAATTCAGTAATGATTAATATTCAGGAGATTCTTACCACACCCAAAGCGAATTGTTGCTGCAGTGGGATGAATCAAATATGTATAGCTCACAATTGAATTTCTTGGGTGCATGCAAATGTTTACTTGTCTAAGATCGCGGTGCAGGCCACCTGTTGCCCAACCGCCGTGGCACCTAGTTAGAGTTACCGCGAGCTTGACATTCACGGGGGCTCGTGACGGCGCGGACCGAAATAACTTGCCGTAACCGACCGCATAACACGACGTAATGCTCTTTCTATTTATAGAGTCTTATAATTAAATACACAGACATTCGTATTTGCCTTCCGCTAGTCCGTGACGACAGAGTCGCCGACGCAAACGTGCGCGTTATCGTCCGCGTTAACTGCTAATGCAACGCTTCTTTTGTTTTTGTTTACTTTTTTCATATAATTTACAACCTCGTAAAGGAAACTGTTGCCAAGTTGAGAACGAGAGGATATTTGTAATAAAAATGCTAAACGACATCTTGATCTTGACACAATTCTGCAACATACACTTGTAACAACATACACATCAGCTTTGAGATGCTTTTTTCGTTCAAAACTAGAGAAATTTCGTCAGAATGATTCAACAGCATCACAACATAGAATGTCAAGATTGACTGCAACCGTTATTCAAGGCACGTGTGGTCGGAAGTAGAAACAGATGATCCGATGAATACGGTTTACGTGCCATTGTTGATACTCAACACGTATAAAAACTGAACCGGTCAGTGGGCCTTTATCGTTCCTCACAGGAGCACGCTGGAGATAATAATAATAGCGGTAACAGTGAAACTCATTCATTTTCTTTTTCTGTTAACAATATAGTTATGGTTCGACTTTTTTGTGTGGGTACGCAAAGGGATAGCCCGACGGCGTTTAATATGTAAAGGAAGGCAAGGTTACACGCACACATCTGCGGTGTGTCTGTGTAAGCAAGATGCGCTTGTAGTGGAGGGAATCCCCAACTTTTTACAAACACAATCAAAGTTATGTAATGTTTGCTCGTATCCGTCCGCGCACGCTGCCACTGCTGTTTGTACGAATGCCAATGTTATACATTACAGGCCTCTTGTATTAGTCATAGGTCATTAACATCGCTGTTAAACGGTGTTTACTTTTTATACATAATAATATTGTTTCCTCGAGGTGTTTAACAATTCGTTTCGCTCTATATGTTGAATGACTTTCCTCAATTATGTAACTGTTTCCACGCTTAATTGTATTGAATTGCTAATATTCTGCTACAGCTAGTCTTTAGCGAATTTGGTTAAATTACTTTTGGCGTAAGCGTTATCTTATCTGGGTAAAAACTCACCATACTTCTCTAACAGTCAACAATGGACGTAGAACTGGCGAAGTATTGAACCACCAAAATTGAGCACCATCATCGCCTCGAAAACTAACCGTCATTACAGTAGTCACCGTCTTTCTAACCATATCATCTCTTATAAGTGTCTCTTATAGGGTAGGGTGGTGGAAGATTATAAATTATCGCGTGAAATATTAAATATTTTTTTCTTAATAAGACGCGGATATATTGGAAACTATTGAATTTGTATGAAATTTATTGTACACAAAACTTTTTTTTTTATAATATCTCGAGAAATTCTAATAAAGATTTATTACATTCGAACGGAGTCTGCAATTTTCCGGTAACATTGGCATTCATATTCAAAACTCTTGTCATGACGTTTTCTTCTTTAGGTTAAGATTTGATATAAATTTCATTCATTTAACAGAAAAAAATGAATTGCAGTGACATATCGCAACGAGCATAATAACAACCTTAATTTGGTGTTACCTCTTAAGATATACCTACTAGTCTAGTTACCAGAAAAAAAAAACATGTGAATTATACCTATTTCGTAAAATAGTTTTTTCTCCCCTGATAAGTTATTCAGTTTGCATATACGTGGTGTCACATCTAGACCGACGATAAAGAAGAAAAAAACGGATAAGAATATTAGAACAAAGAATGAAAAAAAGAAAACACGTTTATTCCGCCTGAATTGACGCACAAAAATTAAATTGAACACAACTTATCTACTACACCAACAGAAAAGTACGAAAACCAGTTTCATTGTCAGGCCATGTCAGGGCCGGGCAGTAGCTGCGACTATGGTCATACCATTGACAGAGCGAACAGATGACATTTGTCTATGGCACAACCATACCGTCACAGACTGTCATTGACAACTTACAACACAACAAACAATAATATCAGACAAAAAATAATATAACAAATAATATAAAACGAAGCTATGCGTCGCATCTGAGCAAGAATTGATCGTTGCTCAGCATGTGCCGTGACGCTGGAAAGATCCAGCAATCTACGGCGCTGATCTTAAGAGTAAAATAGACCGTTTTCAAGGTTTGCGATGTGTGTACGATAATTATCACTATCACTAACATGTTATAAAACAAAGTCGCTCGCCGCGTCTGTCTGTTCACGACAAACTCAACTACTGAACGGATTTTCATACGGTTTTCTCCAATGGATGGGGTTATTCATGAGGAAGGTTTAGCTGTATAATTCGTCCCAAAGTTCCTACGGGAACCGGGAAAATGAGATGTGCGCGTACGAAGTCGCGGGCAAAAGCAAGTTTATGTGTAAAATAGAAGATCTGGATTCGGCAACGTTTAAATACGCCCAAATTTTGGAAATAATGGATTCCATAAAATCTATATCTGATTCAAACAGTTGTGCTAATGCGCGCACTTGGACAATGTATGAATCTTTATTTAATTTAAACGCTAGTATGTTTTCAGGCTATGAAGGAGTAAGAAAAGTGGATATTTTACCGCCACCAGCACCATAGTTTTAAGATACCAATTATATTCTTCCAGGAGCGTAAAGTCCAATTGCAAGCCTCACAATCGAATCAAACCTTTTTCCTGTTACTTTGCCTCAAAAATACCGGCTATCTCAAAAGTGTTACGCAAAGCGTAAAGTGGCTCTCACGCCAAACAACTTTCCACATGTGTGTAATCGTCAAGTTGCACGGCCACGGGCTATTAAAGCCCTTCACCTGCATTCCCCACGCCTGGTACAATTCATCGTGGACCATAATAACACCTTTCGGAACGGCATAAAAAACGGTATGGCCTATTTTATTCTGCTTTATGGACAAAATAGTCTATAATAAAAGGTCTACTCGCCGTATAGTGTTAATTGGACAGTAAATTGGTGATCTTTGTTAACCTAGTGCCAACTAATTAATTAGTTTTTTTGTCTAGATGATCAGATCTCTTGCAATTGTTATTGTTTATTTCCGAACAGTAACTTATTATTTTCAGGAAATCCTGAATTTTAGGTCGTAAAATGCCTTCAATCGTTACTATTTCAAATTGTTACCGGAGATGAAGTTCCGTGGCTCGTCAGAGTCAATATTTCTTTGATAGACGCTGTGGGCGTTTTCTAAGCATCTTGCTTCTGCATAGCTGAATGCTTAGTCGACTTCAAAGAGGTAGCAGAACCCGTTAAAGGATGAAGATAAGTTATTGCTGACAATTTGTTTTATTCGTTTGGCATTTGCACAATCATCAGTAGATTATATTTATAAGACATGCTTAATATTAATAATAAATTGCCCGCGTGGTGGCCGGCTAAGTTTAGAACAACCCACCGTGTTGTGTGGGTGGTGGTTGAAGGTGGTCACGGCCCACAGGGTATCACGGTCACCATGCTTTCATTATTTTCGAATTTGCGACTGCATCGACACAATGTCCGGTTTTAATTAACTTATTTTTTATCTGGATTCTGGAACATCTGCACATGTCATTGAGAGAGAGAGAGAGAGAGAGAGCTTATAAAATTGCAGAGAATTAAGTAATTTAGCAACATTCCATCTTTAAATTTACTTGCGAAACGATTGAA
Source organism: Mamestra configurata (assembly GCA_002192655.3). Classification (NCBI taxonomy): domain Eukaryota; kingdom Metazoa; phylum Arthropoda; class Insecta; order Lepidoptera; family Noctuidae; genus Mamestra; species Mamestra configurata. Next base: position 354,661 of record NDFZ01005446.1, read on the forward strand.
AGATGTATTTGAGTTGGAACTCATCAGGTCTAGTCAAGATAACATCAATCTCATAAACCTAGAAATGCTCAGAAACATTAATAAAGGGACAGTTCTCTTTTTAATGAACTGAAGACCAGTTCTCCTATACATGAATAACCTTGCCAATGCGATGAGACCCGGTATGAAAACAATGTGACGTATCCATAGTTGTAAATGTAATTTGTGTGTGTTTGTCTCTTAGGTATTTTTTATTTTGTAGGCAATTATGATTTCCATTTTAGTCAAGCTTTGTCATATCGTGGTTGTATGGGCGCACGTTTCTAGTGTAGCAATTCCAATGTTTAAAAATACACAGAACAACCTTTTACGGTTTAAATTCAACTTCCCGCGACTCTAGCCGTGGGAAGTAGAAATTTTCACGACGCGCTTTCGCGCGGCGTTAAAATCAGCAGCAGCCGGTATAGTTTTACCAGGAAAAAAATAACTTGTTTAAAGTAGATTTCCAAGAACATAGGCGGCATGGCATACCTGTAATCAATTTATTTTGAGTCAGTGGCATAATAAAAATCAGTGAGTTATTATGAGTAATAGGGTTAATGTTTAGGCCGGGCGGTGGTAATGACATAATAGCGATGCAAGTGGGTAAATGCGGTCGTGTCGACGAGCTGGATCGGAATCCGGTCACATTCCTAACGGCACTACACACTTGCACTGTCGCGTTTGATGCACTTCGCGCGCTTCGTAATATCTACCATATTATCTCATTAAATTATGCCAATTAACTTGGTACACCGCATTTCGCACCACGCTGTCTCATACCAGCTACACAGCCTGGAGAACTAGTCCTATGTTTAGATTGTGTCGCTTACCCAGTTATCGGAGTTGGAATTTAAAGTACTTGAATATTTATGACTGATTAACCCACTGAGATCGCTATTTTAGATACTCACTAGCTCTAGTTGTACTAACACTGATACAAGATATTAAACAGCAAGTATTAATACATTCATATCTAACTAAGGTACGCACGTATTAAAGTCGGCTTAATAAAATATAACATCAACATTCCTTATTCGTAAGAGGTGTTTTACATTTCAGTCACAATGACACTTAACAGCTGAGTTTACTACGGAAAGCGTTATTCACGCACAATTTACATTGTTACACTGAACTGACACAGTCTATTTTGGTGACCACGTACGCAAATGATGTTTATTTTATGTGCTCTTACTAGAATTGTTTGTAAACGGCTTTTAGAATCTCGGGTACGTTTGTAAAGCAAACCAAGGTAGACAAATTTAATAACTAATAAGACAACGATCAATTTGGATAAAGTTCGTTGGAACGACTGCAGTTTCTTAATATTATTATTATTTAGCTTATTTAATACAAGCTTTTGCCGCTCGCGACTTCGTACGCGCATATCCCGTTTTTTCTTGTTCCGTTCGTTTCCGTTTTCCGTTCGTATCATGAAGAAGGCTATAGGCCAATAGCCTTCCTCATGATTATGGCTATCATATACAAAAATAATTTTCGAAATCCGACTGGGTTGAGATTAGCGCGATATTCCAGAGATTAGCGCGTTCAAACAAACAAACAAACTCTTAAATATAATTATTAGTATAGATTATTGAAAAGGAACAGCCGGTCTATTCTGTCAACATCTCACCATGTAAACTTAGGTGGAGGGAGAATTGTCATTCCATCTTGTTTGTATGGATTAACTAATTAAGCTCACTTCATGTAAATGGACTCGCACTGCAGAAGAATTTAGTTAAAAAAATGATATTGTAGAAGATACATTGTTGAAGAATGTCCTAAGACAACGTAAACGTGCAAGTGCTTTTCAAAACAAACCATTCTGTTGAACCATTTAAATTATTATCTTGTTTATTTGCTGGGTAAAATTCACTCGTGAAGCTATACAGTTATATTTCATTCTCGAAACTGTTTTCCACGGCTCGGCTGCTTTCCGAGCCGCTTGCGAAAATGAAATACCTTTTACGTTACGTTTCGTTGTGGTTTACGTTAGACTCTCGTATTTTCAACCCGCAACCTTAACGATTACTGCGCGGTTTTGTCTGTTTTGCTTTCCTGACTTGCTGTATTCACTGATCCCTGCAGTCACTCGAGACTACAAAAACCTTTCATATCTCTAAATGAACTTTTCATGAGGCCCTTGTAAGCAATGGCTTTGAGGCAATGGGTCACCGAGATTTATTTGGGTTTCACTTATTGCGTATTACAAAATATAGGGCAGGATTTTATTTATTACATCTGAGCGTTCTTACGTAGGTAGTTGCGTATTCTTTTCATGAATTGGTCTTTATTTTTTCTGTGGATAAGTCATTAGTACCCATTATTGAGTTCAAATAATAGACATGCGTATGTATACGAAAACAAATAGGATAGGTGCGTATGGAGGGCGGTGCGCGGGCTGCGCACCTACCCGCGGGTCAATTATTGCATAAATCAATACGGATGTCGCCCTATGCGGTGGCTCTTTGTTCCAGCCGACTGGAGATACGAGGCCCGTCTCGGCGGCTCCAGCTCTGTCCGGAAAACTCGCTGAGGTATCGCGGGGTCGGATGATTACTTATTAACGTAGGTGGAGGCTGGCTGGCGCGGGCGGGCCGCTGCGAGCTCGTCGCGCGATCGATGCCGAGG
>NDFZ01005446.1:358054-406158 GCA_002192655.3 Mamestra configurata
ATGCCGAGGCGGCCAATGGCGCGCTGCCGCCCCCCGGCGCCCGTACCCTGCGCAACCCTCACCACACCCCGCGCACGCCGCACCCCGGCACACCGCCCCCATAAATCATTGAATCCGCCATAAAACACCCCAATGTTCGTAAAAATGTAACTCTAATTGGCGAACACAAGTCTCATATCTCCTAGTCAAACTACATCCGGAAGCCTTCAGGACAAGGCCTTAGTTTGGAGACGTAAAACATTGATCAAAGAGTAATACAGATCCCGCTCGCTCGCTCGTTTGCCTCGTCGGAGCGGGGCTCGTACGAATAATTGAATTTCCATCATAGAACAAAATGAGAGCTGAAAACTGAAGCGGGCGACTTTGTTGGCACAGCGAATTATTTCGGACGTCAATTATTTAGTCACGGTATCTGTCTGAAAATTGATATTACAGTAAAAGCGCATTAATTTTACGGGCATATTAGAGAAGGCTCTCGACAAAAAGGGTTTTTATTAAACCCAGCACATATGTGATGAGTTTTATAGCGCTGTCCGTAATAAAATAGGTATGTAATTAATAAATCGTGGTTTGTTTTTCATAAATGATCGACAGTGAAGTGATTACCTTACCTCGCCGTACGATTGATGCAAAATATTTTTTTCATCATTCCATAAACTGACGATATGACTATGAATTGTGGGTTCTGGATCACTGAACAACCGTAGACTATAAATAGCATGTAAAATAAAATCGATTATGAAATATGTAATGTATTGCATAATTTGTTTTGCAAACAGAAACATGTTTCTATCACCGCAACGAATCGTGGCATACAAACGTAGCACTCTTATAACAACACTAATTTAATAAATAATCTAAGTGCTAGAGATTATGAATGAGTCTGAAAATAAATTGAGTACCTTATCTAATTGTAAATATTTCAATTATTAAATATATTATCTCTGGTTTGGCTCGAATGCTATGAATAGTTTTGACGGTTTCTAAGCGTAACTAGCATTGCTGTTGTATTTTTTCTCTTTTATACTTAATTCATGTATGGGTATGGGGTCACTTTCGGGGGACAAATAAAAAAAAGTTTTGAATTTGTACCGTGTGACATATCTGTCACCGGAAAATTGCAGACTCCGTAAGATTGTAATAAATCTTTATTAGATTGTGATTTCTCGATAAATGTACTTATTATGAAAAAATACACATCCAATGAATATTGTGAGGGTTTCAATTATATTTAATTCATATTATAAGTAAATAATTCAAAAGTAATTAAAAAAAATAGATGAAAGATGACCCCACCCCCTTATCTCCGAAACTACCGAACCTTAAATTTGAAAAATATGCAGATATAATAATAGTTCTTTCCCTATACATTACAGGAATACCAATAGCGGTATATCGTGTTAAAGTAACATGTTACAAAAATGAAATTCGTTCGGAACCCTTTGCAGGCGAGTCCGACTTGCACTTGGCTAGTTTTTCGACGACTCACAATTTTATTGTGATTGCAATTAATAGACTGGACTCTACAACTAGTAACATAGAATGACAGTTAATTATTTTAGGGAGGAGCTGATAGATAAAAAATCAATACCAGAGACAGTTTGGGTTTATGCATTTCACTTATTACATGACATAGAAGTACAGCCACGCATTATATCTAACATAGTGTTCATTGATTTGAACAGAATGTTTGGCAGGGTGTGCCTTTAGAGATGCTGTTGCGGGGCTTTAAAGAGAAAGATGTGCCTGAAAAGTATACAAAGTTTATAAAGGGAAGACCCTTAAAAAGTGGTTAGGGTCAATCTGAAACTTAACATAGGAAATTTACCTTTATCTCCATAACATAACGCAACGCACATTTTTTTTTTTGAGATAAAAAGAAGGCGCGAATTCGACGGAATTCGCGCGTCGGAGTGGAAGCAATATCTCAGTAGAAATATATGTGTGAAATATGAGTGAAGCGCAGAGTCGAAGCGTCAATCTGAAACTTAACATAGCAAATGTTAAGTTTCAGATTGACGCTTCGACTCTGCGCTAGTATAAATTGACCCTTAGTCTCTGCTGTTTTGTATGAATCAGAATGTTGCGCCGTAAGCGGGATGAAAGAAGGCAATTGCATGTAGCTGAAATCTGAAAGTGGCACCGGTGACTGAGAAGTTGTTTGGAAATCGGTTGTCGAGGTATCGGCATGTGACGTGAAGAAATAGAAACTTGATGTGACGATAGTTGGAGTTTTATTGTGGATGGTTAAAAGAGTAGGAGAAACAATTAATGAAAAGGATAGTTCCCTGGGTTAAAAAAATATGATATTATTTAGTCCGTCAGTTTATCGAAAAATATTGGACACGAATTTTTTATTTTTTCAAATCAATAAAAAAATGCGAACGAAACGCATCATAGATATGAAGTGAGGGCTTGTAAAAAGTGTACTGGTAAGTGACGTCACACGAGTGTTCAACTCACTGTATCGTCTTCTTTTTTTGGTTTACGTGACAAAAGAAAAAGAAGTGTCCAATATTTTTTGTAAATTTATTGACGGATAGATTGCTGATTAGATTTTTTTCGTCAAATACCCTATTGTGTGAAAGATAGTATGGTCAGGAATAAGATGGCGGCACATAGAGATAATAACATTATGGAAGAAGACATGGTGCTGATGAGGGCAGGAGGGAGAAGATCTAATTACATAGCTCAATAGGGTATTCGTCTTTTTTTTTATTACATTTCTTAAAACCTAGAGAACAGACAAGACGCAGTCAAAAAATATATCTTAAAAATCTCAAAAAATGGCGGTATTGTCAGCATTTTAAAATCTATAGTAATATAATAAAGCTGAAGAGTTTGTTTGTTTCTATAAACGCGCTAATCTGTGGAACTACCAGTCGGATTTGAAAAAATGTTTTTGTATATTATAGCCACATTCATGAGGAAGGCTAAATGCTATACGGGAACGGGAACGAAACGGGATATGCACCTACGAAGTCGCAGGCAAGAGCTAGTCTGTAATAATAGCACTAATTGCTTGTGACGTCACTCACAAGTCCCGCCAAATTGAATTGAAGCCATCTAGTACAAATGAAATTTTGTGTGACAAGAATAAAAAATAACTTTAAAAGTGTAATTACTTCTCTGCTTTTCGACCATTTTAATTTATTTTTTCACAAATCTTAATGTTTTAATATTAAATAAGTATTCATTCATTTAGTTTTTTCATACTAGTCAAATACCCTTTTATAGAAACTAACTATTAGTAGTTATAAGCTATGAAACCGTCTTTGTTTTACTATTTTGTAAAGACCTATTTTTACATTCCATCAACTGGTTCCATTGATTAGCAAGTTTTGGACCAGGTTCCCTTATTAGATGACAATAAGTAAAAAGTGCCGCTATAAAGAAAATAAATCCTATTTAGTCCTTTCATAACACCATAGAAGAATATGAGAATCAAGATCAAGCCTTGCCGATTGAACTTGTCTAAAGACAGACCCTCAACTCCTTATTTACGTTAACACATTATTCCGAATTCCAAAGGCTTCCGAATTCGGTTAACGACCCAGTGTTATTGCGCTAATATTGAAATTGACGGTAATGGGGCTGTTTCTTTATCTGTGCCTTTGTTATTAGGGTTTTACGCGTCTCGACTGTCTTGTACTTAGAAGATACATTTGGAAGATATCTTTAAAGTATTATAATTGCATGTTGTCGGCGTCATCGCACGTCTTGGTTCTTCGGTACTCCAGTCAACATTAAGTTTTGTACAAAAAATAAAAAATGCTGCCAAAGCACAGGAGACGTGATTTATCTGATGTTTAACTAAAGCTTACTCTGATCGCCATCGTGTTATAGCTGGGAAGAACCCAGCTAAACCACTAGGAAGTGGATTTGAAGGACTGCCTTCATTTAAATTTTTGACGTTCAAAAAGTTCTGGTTTTCTGCAGGTTGAATAAACGGCTTATGAGTTTGATCTGATTTTAAAATCAATGGTCTTTGGAGTTGTTCGCTAAAGTTTCAATGTTTTGTTTCAGCCGCCTCGGGGCTACGGTGGGCCCCCTTACGCGGGTGCCCCAGGCGGTCCTCAACAGCCCCCAGGGGGATATGGCCCGCCTGGATCGTACCCTCAGCGGTACCCGCCTCCAGGACCTCCAGGAGCTCCCAACTCACGACCGCCTTTCTCGCCACACCAGGTTTGTAGTCATACAAATTATTTTGAAACTTCGTAAAGGTGAGCAGCCTCAGAGGCTGATATTTCGACGAGTACCGGCGAGTAAGTCGAAATATCAGCCGATATTTTGATTAATTATTATGCTTAGTTAAAGTTTCAAGTTAGTGTTATGAACACTAGCTTGTAGTACTCGTATAATATATTAAATTTTGTTAATGAACTGTCCGTGATCGATTTTGTTTCGGTGTTTCTTCTCAGGGTAGACAGCCAGGAAACACTGGCCTCGTCAAGTTTAAAATGAACAAGAAAGATTAACGTGTAAAAGTGTTAAGTTAAACCTATTTCTAAAATAAATATAATTTATCATTATAGTATAGAAGATAATAACAAAGCTAAAATTGAAATCACGCCCTTTTTGAAAGTAAGCCTTGCTTTAGTTCCTTAAATTAGGTATCAATGTCATGTCATGAGTCTTTCGGACTCAAAAAAGGTATAAACACTACTCGATCGGCATCAACATGATTTTAATGAATTTTTGCTAGGTTTAGGCATGGATTTTCCGTATTTCTGTTCCCATTGGAGTAAATATTTTAACCAAACTATATCAAAAGTTACCGTTTATTCAGCGGACACAGCATAAATAAAATACGTTTAAATATTTTTGGAACCAACTTCCAATAAGTTTATTGTGATGAAAAAAATAAATGGGATTCGGATTTTTAAATAAAATAGCCGAGAAAAGTTTTTCGTTGAACAAATTCACTTTGTAAAACACTCAACTTTATTATTTTATTGCAGACAACTTAAAACAGTGTTAATGCTAAGTGTCTGTTAAAAGAAACTAGTTTGAAAACTGGTATATCTTTAAGCAGGAGACTTGTTGAGTTTTTGCTTAACACATTAACATACATGCATGCAAATAAATTGCAAGAAGATTGTGCCAAGTTTGCTTGAAGTTTAATACACTTAGATGGATTTATCATTCTGAACTAAGACATGTATGATAAGCAGTGGTCGGAATAGGTAGAGCTATTTGGGGTCAATGACCTCAAATGTATATATTAGTATGGATATGACACTGGGATACCGGGATTTTAAATGTATCCTCTGACTGAAAGTAAAGATTTAATAAGATATATAATAAAATTGATTTCGATTTTACTTTACCTAATCTTAGCTATGAAAAAAACGTACTTAACCTTAAAAAACTTAAACTTACGTACCACCACGATTTGTTTCAAGAAATTTTAGGAGTGACCTAATTTTATGCGGTTAATTCTAGTTTTATTTAACTTCAAATAAAACCCATTTTGTTAGTGAATATCGGTATCTCTGGCATGTCCATACTATGAAACCTAGTCACAAGTACCAAAAATAGCTCTGCCCACTCTGACCATTGATGATAAGTCATCTAAGTTGGGTCTTAAAGCTAAGTCTTACCTAGATAAGCGACATCGTGTATTTCTGTTGTTTACTTTGTTGATTCTAGTGTTAGCTTTTACAACGCTCGTTTCTATTTCAATCATTTATTAGATTGAACGGTAATTACAGTTAAACGGTTTGAATACGCTCAATGATTTATATTTTCTGACTATCCGCTCATCCATGATCAATTCAACTGTAAAAATGGCAACAACTAATCCAATGCAGATTATATGCGTCAAATGCGTGCCGTAAATTAATAGTGATTGATGGCCGCATTGTCAACATATGTAAACGTTTGTGCTAGTGTTTATCTACTATACATATATGCATGTATAACACTAAATGGGGCCAAGGGTCAATGTCCTTTAGACGTAGTTCGGTCTTGCTGAGCGTCTTAGCATAAACCGTCATGTATCAATACCCATAGCAAGTCGATTTGTGCTATCTATTGATTCACCAAAGCCCTTTGCCAACACTGCGTCCACATTTCAGTGAATATAATTCTGAGTGATGTAGAAACAACTGTCCCATTTTATTAAAGTGCTACGAAGTTTGCCAGAAACCTTGTTTAGATAAGTATTTATGCCTTGAACTGGCGCTTAAAGTATTTAGACAATTCAATTTATCTCCACTTTCTGCACGGACCTCTGTAACAAATGTTGCCTGAAATGTTTTAAAAATACTTGTTCTGAGTTTCTTTTTCTCCAAGTGTTTTTCTTTTACTATTAATAACAACTTTATATACGGTCTACCAAAACTAAATCAAGGTTTTTGTGATCAAAGTTAACCGTCAGTACATACTCTTAAATAAACCTGCTTTTCCAATCTCAGCACTCAGGATTTGTCATCTTACAAATATTCCTTTTGACAGCAAAATGCGAGATAAGTTTTAAGCAGATACAGTGAACATTTATAAAGCGATTCATGAGAGCACGCTGCCATAAGCTCGAGTTTATGCCTTTTTGAAAGACGTGATGTGTGAATGGACCTTTCAATTTGTGTACATTGAGAACGAAGAATGAGCCATATAGAGTTAGGTTGGTGTCAATGAAATAATCCACATTAGAGCCTTTGTATAAAACCAAACTAACCATAGATTTTGACTATAGTAAGCTCTTTGGTTGTGCTTTACAGGAAATGCTAAATTCTGAAGTGGTCTCCTAGAAGGCATGCCGGTAGAGGTACAGGAATATTACAGCTATAACGATAGCCGTATCCGGTGGCTACCCCGTCGACTATAGCGCTATTAAGAAACCTGTTTCTTTAATAGACTTTTGCAACCTACGCGGGAAAAGATTTTTTGCTTGAATTAATATCAGATCAGATCCAAAGAAATCTCGGGAAATCGTACACTGAAATGGTAAATAAAGATAACGCTTATATTCAAAAGCGTCATTCCGTAAAAAGACCTTCCTCAATTGACTTCATGCAACAATTCTAATAAAAAGCCACGGAGAAGAAATTATCTGTGAACGATTCTGACGATGTCGTCTTCTGAGAAATATGTTTATGCTCGGTCGTCGTGTTGGAGGATTCATATTCAAGTCCGAAACTAGAGAGCCGACTCCAACGTTTCTCAGAATCGTTGAGCCGGCGGCGGCGCGTCGGAGCCTCATCCACTCACGTGAACATAAACGTTCTATCATACTTAAGCCGTCTTCGAAGGAACACGACTCTAAAAGCCATAGGCGCAAGTTCTAACTTAGCTTGGAGGCTCAAGAAACGCTCGAATGACGTAAGCCGCTCCGCGCGCTCGCTGACGTAAGCTCGTTGTGCAACGGAGCCAGAGGTACGTTTGAAGCAGGGCTCTTGGAGCGAACTCATGTAGAAATCGATGTTAAGAAATGATTCTACTACGAACAAGGCCGTTTTCAAAACTTGCCGTCTATGTAATTCGGTGTAAACTATCTTGTTTTTTTTGCTTTGTTTTCAATTCATAAAGAATATCGCTAAAGCCGTACAGTACCTAGAAATTATAGAACATCCAACAATCCTGTCTTCGCACATTCATGTGACTATGTTATGTTTTTGGATTTATTTTAGTACTCGTAACATGCAACTTTTCGAATGAAGTTAGGAGGGGAGATAATCAAATATACTTAGATATTTGCCAGTATCCCAGTCATTATGAAGATTATTTTCCAGTTTATGCTACTGAGCGCTGTTTGGGTAAAACCTATTTAAGCGTGGAAAAAGCAGGTTATTTTAAGGGCATATTCCTAAATCCATTTATGTAAATACGAATACACTGCAAGTTGTTTTCGAGTCAGTGACAAAAACAAAGTACTCGTAAGTAGTAAAATTATCGACCAAATTAAGAATCTACCGTTCATATGCATATGCATAAGCAAATTTCTTATAACTTTAAAATATATTTTTTTTTATTTTCCAACCGTTTCAATTTCAAACACAGTTTTTTTACCTTCAATAGTATGCCAAAAATCCAATTAACTTCTTCAAACTGTTTGGCTAGTACTTAGTCAGATCATGTAGTGTCTTAAGATTGTCTAGTTTTTTACACGAGCGGTGAAATGATTAGTTACCTACATTCGTATTTTAACCTTTGTATTTTTTCCTGATTCAAAACGGTTGTATTGAAGATATTGTGTAATATATATTTTTTTGAAAACTCCGCTATAACGGAAAAAATAGCACCGGCAAATAACGTCTGCAAAGCCTATATTCCGGATACCTGGATATAACTAATGGTCATATTACTCCGAAATTAGCACTTCGGTAAATATAGATAGAGGTCCAAACAATGTTGTAAGCTAATTAGCGCGTTGTTTTTCTTTGTAACAAGACACTTAGCGATGCGTTAACGTCCTCATTAAATTTAATTGTGCTAGAATAGGTTTATCGTAGAATATGAAATGAGCCAAATTCGAAGTAATTAGCTTCCACACAAATAATCTACGGTTTCTTCGACATTAATCATTGACAGTTCCGAATAACGGATCTGACGTACGATGGTTTAAGAGTTTTTTTTTTTCGCTACCGGTACGTAAAAGGAAACGTTAATAGCTTTATAGTAAAAATCTGAGGCATAAACTAATCAAGTTTGCCAAAAAAGTGGTTCGTATTTATTAATGGAGTTTTTGTCTTGCCTTTGATTGATATTGTTGTTTCTTTATGGTAATAAAATTTAGTGCTAACTGAACAAAACTTTTAAAATTGTTTAAAATAATTAGTTTTTTTAATTTTTCTGAAATCCCAAAGCATACAGAATTTGAGTAACTCAGTCAAATAAGTAAAAAAAACAACCGACTTCCAAATAAAAAAAAACACTATAAAATAAACATTATTTCGGAAGTCGGTGTAAAAATACGAAGAAACAACCTAAAACACCGACTTCCAAAATTTATTTTATTTTATTTTTAACTTTTTAGTGGTACCCCACACCTAACAACACTACTGGAAAGTCACAGGAAAGCAAAACACGCAATTTCGTTTACTTGGATAATATATTTTCTATTTCCTCCAGCTATTTTGATTTAAAAACCAAACTACTGAACCGATTTTGATGAAATTTCTCCAATCGGAACGTATATCATTTCACATGAAAAAATAATTTTTCAAGTCGGTTTATAAATGACGGAGTTATGAGGTTACAAACACAAAATAAAAAAACGAATTGAGAACCTCCTTCCTTTTTTGAATTCGGTTAAAAACTAAAATAATTCGCGGTTCAACATTATTCAATTATCCGATGTTTTTTGTATCCCGTTTGTAGGACGTAGTGTCATCCGACGGCCGACGGCTAAACAACATTAGGACACGAAGCGCGAAGGTAGAAAATTGCGGCTTCTTGGACACAATTCAGTTGCATGTAATTTTATTCAAATCAAATTAATTCAACTTGAAGGAGTCATAAACGCATATCCGTTGAGACCAAACAACTGAGAAAATGCAAAAAAAAATTAAAGCTTGTGCTACGGTTACTGATTATCATCAAGATTTTATGTTTATCAAGTCTAAAGTCTGAGATACAAAGCACTACTGCACAGTCAATTAGTCATAGACCATCAAACTTTAGACCGGGGGCCGACGGTCGTGTTAACCTCTGATCACATGATACATTTTCACCAAGTACTTTAACTTTGAAAGGCGACTCTTTTAAGTCTTTTAAAGTAGACCTATCCACTAATTCGAAGACATTCTTATGAATGCACTTCGGATCTACATCCGAAGTACCAATAACACTTAAAACTGAACTTGTGAAAAGGCATAGTTATAGGATCGACGATAAAGACTTCCTACGTCATCAAGCACGTCGCACACGTGATCAGCTGAAATGTTCACAACTTGCAGTGTTTAGCTGTACTCAAAGCGGTGTCGGGGGAGTGTCTCCGAGACTATAAGATAGGTAGGTGGTGGTGTCTTGAGTAAGAGTATTGCGGGCTCAGAGATACGGCCCGCATCCGGGTGCAATGAATGCGACGACGGTTTCAAGGGCGCGCCTCAGGTGATGACGTACGCGCACCCCTACCGCCCCCAACTCAGCTCCCGCGGGTGTTCCGGCACCCACCTAATAATGCACGTCTACGCCCTGTCTACCGCGTCCGCACTCGTTGCAACCTTGAGTGCTCTCGGGGACACCCCTGTTCGCACCTCCGGGTGAGGCCTTAAAAAACTCGACGACCGCAACACAAATGGACCGACACAAAAGCACTCCATAAAACATGAACACCACAAGTCACACTTAACAGGTTGTCTAATTTTGTAAACAGTTACATAAATTAGAGCCTATCGATATTGATATTGAGTGATACCAAGGCTGACGCTCGTCACGCCTTCCAGCTTGTCGTTCGTTAGCGTCGCTACAATTAGACTGTGTAGTTAATATCAAGTTGATAGCTCTCTAATTATCATAATAATAGTGGAGGTACACGGGTGGGGTGGCGGCCCCGTCAGCTGAGCGAAAACGAAAGTAAACAGAACTCGGTCAAAGGGTTTGTACTCACCTACCCGCAATATTTATGTGGGTACGGGGGGGTGTACCCCACACCCGATCCAGTCACCCTCCTTTGATGGATTGGTTGGCGACTGGCGCGGATGTACGACTGAACTCAGCCAAACTCAGTTGCCAAGCATTAGTCTCGATTTCCTGGTATGTTCTGTTCGGCAAACTTTTACCGCGAAATTATTATTCAGTGAAAGTTCTAACAATTCTTTGTATTTTGTTTTGGACGCAGACGACCTACCACCCGACCCACCCTCGCCTCCTTTGAAACTTACTATTTACAGTGACGAATTGTTCGATTCGACAAAGAAAACATTTATTTTGGATACACTTTTGTGACATAAATCTGCTTTGATTTACAGTGACTCTTTAGTGATGGGTCTCACTGTCCAGTGTCATTAAGCGTGTCTGTCCAATGTCATTATGCGTGTCAGAAATCGTCTACCGTTCCGGCAATGCTAATGGGAATGACAATGGCTCTTAGCAGTGCTGCCAGGTATTGAATAGGTTTCGGATTTACCGGTAAATGAACGCAGCATATCCAATTACATAGTAGCGAGGCGGTCCTTTAGTTGGAGCCCATTATGTAAGAACCACGTTAAGCTGATTATAAAATTGCTATTCCTAATTCTACTTTGGCCATACCTTTATGCGACATGCGTATCTAAAATAACCATTATTTCAGTTAACAAAACCCACGCAAACCAATCGAGTGGCAGCAAAATCCGGCTAAGAAATACATTCCCATAATACAAACTAATCGTTTCTAAAACTTGTTTGGCACTACAATTACAATGTCACATGCGCTATAATTACAAACATATTGTTTCGTTATCAAGAACAATAACACGTAACAGGAGGCCATGAACTGTTGACGTCACGATTATTATTCAATTATCGCCAGCCGGTAGGGGGAAACATAAAAAGTGAATGACTCCTCTTGACCTGGATTAGTAAATATCAGGCCAACCTTATCTGCAGCCTTGAAACGTGACGCGGAAACTGGCTGCCGAGTGAAAGCATTGTGCGGCTGACTGATGCAATGAATGTCTGCATTGTCAGCAAGATCTATGTCGAGGACGGAGGGAGTCGATTTATGTTTACTGGAATGGTAATATTGGGCATTACTTTTGACATGAAGCAGTCGGCAGACGAATTCAATTGTCATCGGCATGTAATGCGGAAGAATGAGGAATAATATGTCGTGAGGAGTATGATATTGTGTGGTTATAAGTTTAGAAGACACAGAAACGATGGATTTACTGTGTGAAAGATGTCATGGCCATATCGTAGGCGATGGTCATCGGGCCTGCGGACGGCGAGCGTTGAGTGGCTCGCTGTCCGATTACCACCAGGCCCGGGTCGATGGCGCGTTGTGTTTCACGCGCGCCTCAAAGAGATGTCAGCATAGAAGACGGGGCCCGCTAGGGCCAGAGCCTATCAGGGTTGCGGAATTTGTTCGAAAGAGTCACCGCGGCCCTGGAACGCAAAGGGCTTTAGAAGGAACACGGATGGGTTTTAGTCAGTAAGAGTCTGATACGCCCTTCCGCTTCACCCAGAGCGGAAGAAGTCATTTGATGATTTCCCATCCTTAAAAAAAAGGCGATGGGTCATGAAACGGAGGTCATGAACAACAATTCTACGATAACATGACTTCGACATGTGCAAGAAGGCATGCTGCATCGGTTCCAATTAAATTGGGATAGGCAGATGGATGATGAGGAATATCTGTAGACTTTAAAACAGACACACTACGGTAACTAAATACAGCGTTAAGTTTACCTAAACAGACGCCAATAAGGATCTCCACAAACCCCGTGTGTTTTCGATCAAGATTATCTTCCAAAAAAACTCGTTACTGTAATCCCAGTCATGTAATTGAGTCTAAATTGGATGCTAGCCTCAATCTAAACGCAAATTACTTATCCAATAAAACCTGAACGATGTTTTTACGATGTTATTGCATTGCATGTTTTCCTGCGAAACGTTCAATTAATTGAACAACGTGTGCATTGCATCAAAACCGCCGGCACAACTAGAAACGGCCAACAATACCGGCGGAACGACCAATCATGTTACGTCATCCGATAGTAGTGGAGCTCTTTCGTGCTGGTTTATTATACATACAGACATATTTACATAGACTCTAGTAGGCGTAGATGCGTTGCGGTGCTGCACTCGTTTGCAAGTAAACGGGTGTGCATAATGGATGCACGGTCAAGGCCGTTCGTGGTCGCCGACCCTGCTCTTGCACGTGCCCGTTGCTTTATACCAACTATGTGTTTAATGTGCGTGTGTGTGTGTGTGGACGTCATTAATAGTTATATTAGCGTGGCGAACTCGTTAAGGACGGTTAGCAAAACCCGTTTTGTGACAATAGCTTGTGACGGGTGACGGTTTTGACCCCAGCTTAGGTGATGGTAAACGGGGTTTATGAATGCTTTTAGAAGTTCAAGAAGTAAAGGTTTAGTATTATTTGCCCAGTCTCTTCGAAAAGACAGTCGTGAACATGTTTAGCGTAAAATAAAAGCTTGTAAAAAGTCTGACGACAACTCAAAATAACCCGAAATGTTCATAGACAATGCCAAGCCCATTACGAAGGATTTGGTTAAAAGATTACTTGTATTTGTCAGACGGGTAACAATACTATTACCATAATACCGTCGAGCTTCAATGTCTCGAAGACCCCGAATGAGTGTATAACAAAAAGGCTGGTAATTAGAGTGAGCGTGCCCGCGATTCTGAGTCACGGCCAAGGACACGAGAGCTTTGTCGGCTGTGATTAATTGAGTGTTCCCATTTCAATTGCTGCTCGATTCATTATTACAACACCGGTTACATTTTATGCGAACCCCAAGCAATGAAAGTTTAATGCGGAGAGTCGAGACTAATGTTGGTACTTAAAATCTTTGTCGGATTTGACGTTTTGGTTCCTTTCATGTTTTTGGGATTTAGTTCAGTTAGTACCAACAGCTTAACGTGCTGTCGAATGCATGGAGGCAGAGAACAGGACATGTGTATAAAGTGCCACAACAGACAGTTCTGATTTAACAGCCTCAAGGTATTGTAGCCGTGCTTTGTAGCCTCAGGGGTATTGAGACTTGCCTATCAAGTCAAGGAAAGTCTCCTGAGTGTTGTATGGACCGACGTTTAGGTTAACTGTTCGCAATTTGTTGATAGATTGCTTTGTGATTTGCTGTTTGTATTGACACAGCTGCATAGTTTTCAGTACGGCCCGAGATAAAAGAAAATTGTTTAGAATTTCAAGTAATTTTATAAGGGTGGCAATGTGAGATAGCTATGGCAAATGCCTCATTCTAAACACGACGACACGGTTGGCGACGTGGTTGAGCGATTGGTTGCTGCGCTGTGTGTCGCGGTTTCGATTCTCGCACGGAAAAAAATATTTGTATGGCCTACAGATAGTTGTTCTGAGTCTGGCTGTTTGTGTATGTGAGTCTACATGTTTGTAAACGCACCCACGATACAGGAGAAATTCCTAGAGCGGGGCAAAGATTTTTTTTAAAAAAAAAAGCTCAATGCATGTCGGCCTGGTAAAAGTTTGACGCGAATAAAAAGAAAAGAAAATACATGGTGAGGTTTCCAGTCAAACAAATTAATGCAACAGTCGACTCGAAAACAGTGTAACCACGAGGCGATACCGCCTCGTGGTTCCGATCGTTTTCGTCTACAACGATCATTCCACGCAGCCGAATTTACACCACACGCGGAGCGATAAACACTCGAATGTTTTACGGTCTTGTACGGAAGTAAAGGGGGTCAAAGTCATCGTTATATCAGCCGGAACACTTCATGAATTTTCCGGTTCTCCCAATCTTTTATATTGCACAGTCGTTCAATGTAGGAGCTATCACCCCCTTGAAGTTTTCGAGCTGTCGGGAACTTGGTAACTTGTTGCGACTTCCTTATACCTGAGTAGAGAAGCTCTCTTAATTAATTATTAAAATGGATATCTGGGAGAAATTCTCGGAAGTGGTATTTGACTTAAGAGCAGAGCTAGATTTTGTTGCGTCAAGAAGTAATGCTAAGTTATTATAACTAGTGTAGTGATGGTGAAGCACTACTTCTCATTTCATTTTTGATCAAACAGAAATATCTACGTAAAAGAAGTAGGTAAATATCTTAGAAGAAGGGATTGTTCGTGAATTTTGAGGACAAGTTGATTATTGTAGAAGATTCTTTTCTAATTTGCTTGTAGTCCCACAATTAAATGAATATGTTTGATGCAGGGCTATGAGCGAGGCGGTTCACCTCAGCCGCCGACGCAGCCACCGGGCGCGCCGAGCCCAGGCACTGGCCAAAGCGCGCCTGGAGCCATGTCACCCAACCAGGACTCGCAGCACCCGCCCCATATGCCGCCGCATGGGGCGCAACCACCGCCACATCAGGTATGACCCCGGAAATTAGTAGTACCCCAGAAAAATCGGTGTAAAAACTCATATTTAGGTACCTTGAAAAACGTTGATTGGAGGGACCATTGCTTTGGGTCCAAGAATGGTGTAGTTATGGGTAAAAGATTGATAGGTCGAAAATTATTTGAGCTTGAGCTGTGCTGCGTCAGAGAGACAATTTGTTGATCTATTATTCCTGTGGCAAAAAATATTTTTTACAAATGTCAGTCTAAATACTGTCGGAAAAAAAATGTCCACGTGGGCTAGTCTATAACCGGAATTTAAAGATAACTTTCATACCCATACTATTATATGAAAAGGGCCGTAATCACAACGAAGGACAAGCGTGTTGTTTGATGTGATGTAATTTATTGACAGGTAGATAAGGCCGGCGCCGTCCAGTCCACCTGCTATACTTTGTAAATAATCCTTTTGTTGTGTTTTACGACCTTGGGGTAGCCCCCAAACCGGAATACAGCTGACGGGTGATATCTACTATTGAATTCGAGTCACCCCAGAGATTTGTGCGTAACAACAGGAAGAAAAAAAAAATAAACAATACGCTTTGGTAGCGCACCGGACATTATTGTGGTATGTTATATATATAATCCACAAGCTGATTCATAAATATTTCGGGATTTACATAACGTAAAATCTGATAGGATTTTTCTTTTTGTTATACATGAATCATAATAAAGTTCTGGACTTCTTGATAAAACACCAACCAACAGGAAAAAAACGGAATTTATCATGCTTGTACCTTTACTTTGTATCGAAAACTGATTACTTAGGTTTTATACCGCGCGACGGTGCAAGCGAAATCCCGTTTTATCGGAAGCCGAGTTTTCCTATTTATATCCGGCAATCATACGGCTGTCCGGAAACATGAAGTGTCGTAAATAAGCACGTGCAAAGACAGCTAATCTTGAGAGTTAGAAACTGGTTTATGGGGAATGTACAAACACATCGATCACTTAATAATAGAGAAAGAAAATTATAAAAATCAAGTCGCGTTATAAAAGATAACAAGATATGCGAGTCAACATGCAAAAATAGGTCATTTTTGTGATATCATTTTGTTATGGTATGCATATGGCAACTTTTTTCTAAACTGAATTATAGGTAAGAAGAATGGGCTTACAAAATTGAACTAATCCCGCCAAAAATCCGACATAAGTACCTATTCCAGTTTCTTTGACATCTATTCTAAGGTGAAAAAAAAAAAACAAATATGGTCTTGAGTATTCTTTCAAGCAAAGTATAGAAAAGTTATTTTTCACCAGAATAATGATGGGTACTTACTATTCATTGTACTTGGTTAGCAAAGGGTCTGGTGACAGAGATTCCAGAAAGGTGAATGGTGGATCTCTAATCTATGCTTCGTCTGGAGAAATAATTAAAGTCATTTACAACGTGTAACATAATAAGCTCAATACCTCTTAAGGGGTCATTGTACTCATCATTATGAACAACTTAAACTATGGGACCAACACTGAAATCGCGAAAGGAAATATACATGAACCCTAAAAATATAACAGCTCTTTTGTTTGCGCAGAGTCGTGAAAGAGACTTAGACTAAATCTGTTTTTAGGGTTCCGTACCCCTAGGATAAAAACGGGAACCTATTACTAAGATTACACTGTCCGTCTGTATGTCTGTCACCAGGCTGTATCTCATGAACCGTGATAGCTAGACAGTTGAAAATTTTACAGATGATGTACTTATTTCTTTTGCAATAACATCAAATAATAAAAATTAAGGGGGGCTCCCTACAAGATTTTTTTTTTTTTTTTCGGTTTTTGGTACGGAACCCTTCGTGTGAGAGTCCGATTCGTACTTGGCCGGTTTATTTAACATGATATCTATTGTAGATGTACCTATCGATAGTGGAGAGATGCCTGTAAAGAATAAAGTAAACAACATTATTACTATCCGAAAACGAAAGTAGACTAATCGACAAGAAAGCAGCTTCAGACTTCTTAAACACATAAGTTTAAGCTGAAACTAACAAAGTTAAGACGGTAAACTTCCCATTAGCCTTGAAACGAAGTTTTCAACGAGTTTGTTATGCATGATTTACAGTTTACACAAAAGTTTTTGTGCTATCAAACAGTGACCCACTGCGGTTGAACGATGGTTTAGTTTAAAATTTTACTAATAGAATAACAACTATAAATGAGGCAAGTTACAAGTCATCCATCTTGAAACATAATAACCATTATGTTTTTTACTCCACCTAATATCCAAATTAATTGACGACAAAAAATATCAATAAGATCCTAAGCAAAGACGACAATCAATCGAATTCTGGTTTCGATTTGAACTTCCTTTGAACCATGTCGTGACTTGTGTTTTCAATTGATTGTTTCTACTTCTTTGCTGTTACTTTCATCTTCTAAGAATAGCAAATAGCCGTTAAACATATAAATCAATAAAGGAAGATCTTGGTTTTAGGGTTCTATGTATTAGGAAAATCTGCCCTTACAAGAAAACTATTGACCGTCTAGCACCGGTTTACCTAGATAAATAAATGTGCAACGAAAGAATTTGAATTTTTGCGTTTTATTGTTCGTTTTCAAGTCTCAAGACATTGTTTTCCTTCAATTTTCGGTAAAAGATGTTTTATAAATTTAGGTAACTTTGGCCTCAGTAATTTAAATAACCCGTGCTGAACCGTTTTTACAGAAATTATCACATGTTCCGCAACATCAACAAAGAAAACAAAAAATTGGATTGAAAGCAAAATATGCTTTATGTTTAACCGACTTCAAAAAAAGGAAGAGGTTCTCAATTCGATTGTTTTTTTTTGTGTTCAGAGATATTTTCGACAATTGTCAACCGATTTAGAGATGATTCTTTTTTGTTTGGAAGACTATTTTGGGGTTATCTATTCGGGCATAACTTGATTGTTTTTTAACCGGTCTTGATGATTCTTTTTGCGTTTAGTTTAGTTATATGTATTTGCATTGGACGTTGAACGAAGATAAATAAGTACCCACTCAACTTAAAATCTATAAAATCTAGTAAAGTGTAATACTGTTAGGTTTATGTCAATCCCAAAGCAAAGTAGATGTTTATGAAACTGAGCTGGTCTGAACTTGGACTACGAAGGCACACAAAGTAACTCCTTATCGGAAAATAGTGCAACCACTCATCATGGGAATAATGTCAATTTAGTTGGGGGTATCACCACTAAAAAAGTGAAAAATAAAAAAAAGTTTACTACAAGAAAATACAACCGACTTCCAAATAAAAAACACTACAAAGACACCGATTTCCGAAATTAAAGTTATTTTATACTTTGGAGTGTGTTTTATTTGGAAGTCGGTTGTATTTTTTTGTAATGAAGTTTTATTTTAAAAGTGACGGTAGAAGTAACCTCACCTGCTGTGACAAGCAGCCGTGATCATTTTATTCATGGAATAGTTGCTTTGCAAATATATTTTTGGAGTTTACTCTTTAAGAAACGATTTTCATATAAATATGAAAATTGAAAATTAAAATATGGAATAATTAATTTATTAATAATTAGATTATGTATGTGTGTATATACAAAGTGTACTCAGCTTATTTAAGATGCTTTCATTTACCCTCTTTTTACATAATCTACACAGTAATAGTTCTTGAATATTCCAATATTTTGGATTAAATAAAGGTTTTTTCTAACTTTAGCCAAATACTTTATCACTTTTATCTAAAGACTAGCCACAGTTATATTCAATACTATTTTCAAGCACTTTTTCTGCCTCGAAATTAAAGCCATAAGCCCTTTTAATTCCAATTCATTCCTACAGACTAATTAAATTAAAGCAAACGTTATTTTTATAGCACACTGCACCTTCATTAAGCTAATTCAAGTGATTAGAATAACTCAGCTTTACTCAGAGGTCTGAACACCACATGAAAAGTTCATTGCATTCCATTTGCGCCCGGGCGGATGAAGTAGGTAACGTTGAACAGCAAAGGTAATTTTCAACTAGTAGTTGGCTCACGAGCAGTTAACGTACGCCATTCTGCCGACTCTGAATTGCAAATTCAGTCAATACTCCACTGTAAAATCCGAAACCTTTTTGCCTACTATCCGAACAGCTTATTCAAACATTACAAAGTAAAAGAATATAGATTTAGTGAAGACAAATTAATCATCCCGATTGAAATGTAAGATAACGTTCCGTAAAATCGATGGGCGGTAAAGAAACTATAAAAGAACAGTTTTTGCTCGACAACTTATTTATGACCATACACGCTGTATACCTGCTTTTATAATGCAGAAATCTGTACACATTTTATGTTGAAGAGAACTGCAAACATTAAGAGAGAGAATATTTTATATCCCGATTGCAACACATTCTAAAATGGTGTCCGTTTGGTCGTATCTTTAACCGAAACTTTAATAAGTAAAACATGTTCGTTCGACGCGTCGGCGTCATGTTTGCATTTCGTTTATCGCGCCGATATCGCGGAGAACGTCGTTGGCTACGGAAATTTTCGATAATTTTGGCCGAAACTCCGCTGCTAGCCTACGTAGTGTGCGCCTCGCGAGATAGCTACCCGAAAACATGATAAACGATTTGTTGCTAATCAAAAATAACCAGCGCGAATTTATCTTGTAACTTATTGCTATTGCTTATATAAAACCACTCTGTCAATCTACTAAGAATTGTTAAGATTTCAGCATGTGAATCATATTTTGTATTTATATTCCTCTTATCTCGCTGAGTTTAATATTGGAATTTAATTACAATTAATTCATGTCTCACATTAATGAAGCTATGTTATCAATTACGGAAATAATACTAAATACGATCGAAAATATGTTGGTCTGCGTTCCCAGCACAGCTAAAAATACATTGTTGTAGCGTGTGTAGAAGCAGTTACTATATAAATAAACATATATTTTCATTTGTAATGTCTTCTTACACTTGTAGTTGTGTAGTCTGTGTCAGCACGCGCGTAGATACGAATCTGTATAGCTTTAACGAAATTGAACCCACTCTATATGGAAAGTATAGTAATCCAGGGAACTCGGCGGATGGAACTTTGGCTATGAACTTTACTGTTATCGTTACACATTAAACTGCTGCCGAATGTACGAAAGCCCTCGTTGTTAGCAATTTTTAAAAATTACCATCCCCGACCATAACTATTTCAATAAACCGTCTATGGTCATACCATACCCCTCCTAATGGACGACTTTTACTTTCGTTATGTTTGTTTTCCTGTTTCGCAATTCTTTCTACTCTTTTATTTCACGTATAACAGTCGTTGTGGAATATAGGTTTGTTTTTCTTGTCAACATTAACAATAATATCTGTATCCGCCCTCGAAGTAATATCTCCGCTTACCTTGACTTTACTTATCTTGATTATATCAAAATGTTTGCAACCCTTATTGAAGAAGCTTGTTTCATGTTTTAGATTAGTTTATGTTACGGTATTAAGTTTTACATCGCCCTTGTGGACATTCGACCCCGGCCTAAAAAGTAGTCCCAAGAGCTGGTTCAACTAGAACTTGAGCGACTTATAGCAGTCGATAAGTTCGATCAGGGAATTGCACGTTTACAGTGCCGAGCGAACAGTAAAATGAAAACAAATAAGTACCGTTTTCCAAGTAAAGTGGTTGGTACTACGAAAACTCCTTACTTGGATCATATGCTTGAAAAGTTTGTAAGTTTATGTTGAACACCAAAGACGTTAGTCTAATTCTTTGGTATGGTTGAAGTGTGTGCCTTTGGCCATTTCACTTCGTCTGTATAATTGCTAGGAACGGTACTAAAATCTTAAAGAAGCTTTTCGTCTTACTCTTTTCTTTTTAATAACCTGATGGCATATCGTGACAAAAAAGTCCATGAACCTAGAACCAGACCATCAAAAGTCATCCATAAAATGAAAGGATAATCGAGGAAAAAAGAAAACATGCCTTGTACGAGTGTGTAATAATTGGTATCATGTATTTCGTGACTCGTAGAGCGGCGTCGTGGATGATCGGTTCGTCATAGTGCAGCGATCAGCATTCATCGTGAACGTGAGCCAACGTTTTTGGCTCGCCGTGCGATTTACATATTTCTATGTCCTTAGTCCTCCGCCTCGGCCGCCAGTCCGCGACCAGCGTATGGCTCGCACGTGGCTGGCCTAGCGTCGGCTTCACGATATAATGGAGATGTAGCACATGTTGGCAGCTTTGCATGCGAACGAAACGCTCTAAACAAGTCGCAAGTTTCTCTCTATGAAACATTTCGTTTTGCATTCCTAGCGCTTACTCACTCCTCTGTTTTTATTGATGATAAAAGTTTTATCTTTTGTTTGGTACGGATCATGTTTTTCATGCCTAGATTTTTTGTACTGGATTTAAGACTATTTTGTCTATTACGCTCACTGAAATTGTGTCGATGAAGACCTAAATTATTAAATTTAGCCTTTCATTAGTGCAGTGCTTCTACATAACTTGCATAACAAAACAAGAATCGTCGGAGATAAAAATTGAGAAGGTGACGCATCTATCTCCGAAATCTTATTTTCGAAAGAAAAAAGCGCGTCGCGCAAAAATTAAACGTCACTCAAGATATCATGTAATCGACGGAGCAGAAACTCGGAGCAGTGGGAGAACGCGGCTTGTGTCGATTTTATACAGCTCTGGAACTAAACGCCGCCAGGCCCCGGCTACAATTTATGCTAACGTAAACCCGGCCGGCATCGGCGCCGGCTCCGAAGAGATGTACAGCTTTATACCATTTATACCTTAGCCTCTTTCCACTCCTATACAACTCTTGTCTTGCTCCAAAAGGCACTGTTCCTTCCAATCAAGAGTTACGCTGTAATTAAAAATCGGACGCTGAAATACCCTTTCCCTTTTTTTTATCTCTTAATATAAACTAAATCCCTCTACCTATACTTGTTGCTATAATTAAAAGTACTTCACCTTCCCGCATTCAACTATTGTTGCTCCGTTCGAACAAACAACATAAATCTATCTGTACAGTGCGGAGGCTTAACTAAATTCTCGGCGAGCTACGCTTGGTAATACTCTACGATGTCAGTAGAGAATTTTGAGAGTCAAGGGCCATTTCAGCATCGTGATCGCTCGAGAGTCGTACGGTCGAAATGAAACGTCGTATCTTATTTTATGATTAGCGGCTCGAAAGCGCTTTGTAATTTTGTTAGTTCCGCCTTTCTGGTGCTGGGGGCGAGCACAGAGAGTGGAGATCGATGCGAGCATTGCGTGCGAGTGCGATAGGGAAGGCAACAGTCGATGCTTGCTCCGTCCCTTTCACTCGAACCGCCTACCAGGCAGCCATGTTGCGCTCGACCTGCGCTCGCCCGACCGCCATTGTAGCATTCGTGGCTAGTGATGTTCACTGACTCACTCGATATTATTGTACGCGTGCCTCCAACTACACGGAATATTACTTTACTAGCGAACGCAGAATAGCCGTTAATATAATTCAAACTCGAATATTTAATTGATGACGAATTGACGGTTATCGACTAACAGTTTACCAGTTTATCATCGATATCGATAGGGATCAAATAACTTATTTACGTTATTTTGAATAAGAAATGTTTTTGAAATGACCGTATTTCAGATCGATATAACCGTAACGGTTTTTTCGGTAAAAGCTGATGTAAACCACACGCATTATGTAAATAAAAGCGGCAACCGGCCTATTTCTGTTTTTCTCGACAAACTTTCCGATGCTTTCTTTGACACAACTTTGAAACAATATAATTTTATGCTTCACTGACATCCAGTATAAATAGAGAAGTACCTTTAGGATGTCGATAAAATTGTCGATAGAAAAATTATGCAGCGGACTCATACCCGCGGCTCCGGAATTAAAATGTCAGACGTGCGGCAGCGGCAGCGCGGGCGAGCGTGGGGGCCAGAGGGGGGCCGCGCGGGGCGGGGCGGGCGGCCAGCGTTATTAATAACCATAAGCCAGCAGACGCACGAACGTCCAGAGGGGCCACGCCAGCCGCGCGGTAATGAGGAATCACTAATTATATTTTACTGGACTTTCGTATTAAAGCAACATTAAATACGCTAGAGCTGTACAAATATTGTACACCTTTCTACACTTATACACGTCGACCCTTAATTCAGTTCATGCTTCTGTTTTCAACGCTCAATATCGTTAACGTTGACCTTTCGATAGTCGAATAGTAATGATACACAACATTTGCTTTGCAATCACATCGGTTGATAGCGCAGCATACTGGATATTGGATCCCGGAACTGGGACAGAATGGCAAGATAATAATAATGGCATGGCTGGCGGGGTACGGTCCGTTTAATATTCCCCCACAGTAGGCGCGCCGGTTGCACGAGACAGTTCTACCCGTTCTCTAGCCCGGGCGTTCGCCTTCGCCAGTAAAAACTCAGTATATTTTATTGTCAAGGAAATATATTTGTCAAAGGCCGTGCGATTAATTGCTTGATTTTTCTGAAGTGCGCCTTCGGGACATTTTCTTTTAGGAATCTCTTTGACAATAAGTTCATGCATACAATTGTCGAATCATCAGGACGAATGCAAACTAGAGGATAAATAGCCGTAGCTATTTATCCTCTAGTTTGCATTGGAACATCTATCGCGGTGAAAGGAAGATAATCTCAATAATATTCTTTTTAATCTATTTACTCCCCTCACAAGAAAACTGTACACTTGAGTTCGGGTTTCGCATTAGCTAAGTTATTCTCGTAACTATCGCAACTTTAACCCAACATTAAGTAAGAAGCGACTTTACACTGTGTCCTTGTTTTTTCCTGTACATAAAGAGCAACTTATCGCTGGCAGCACTCCCGCTCTCATAATAACAAACTGCAAAATGCTCCGGATTCTCCGAACTTTAGTGTGGCAGCCCCGCTCGCCGTTGGAAACCTCTAAAGCGCTGACGGTGGGGCGTACATTCTCTCTCCTGTGGCGGAGTCACGGTGGCAGGGCTGTCGGGAATTGCCGACTTGGATAAATTATGCCGCTCGCTCCCCCCTTTTGCAATCTCCGCAAAATAATGCAATTCAATTGCAAAGAGAAGAGAAACTGACATTTGTCTTGTCCATTGTGTGACTCGTCTACTTACTGCTCAATTATTATGATAAAGTTTTATTGGAGGTGTCGCAGGGGCAGCCCTAAGCGTGAGCTTGAAGGCTGCATCTAGAGATGGCCCGATTTATTGAGAGCATGTACTCGCAGGTGAGGTAGTCGCAGACGACACTCGAGTCCTGCCACCGGGTATCATCTGTGACAATACACTCTCACCAACTATTTTAACACTATATTTTCGCAAGAGAAAAGGATATCTTATTTTTCTAAGCAATGTTAGCCAGGTTGTTTTCGGATTTAACTTTGGACTCATTATTACCTAAAATTATTTGACTTTAATTGTTATTCATACTACCGGAACTGGAACTCGTAGTAACTAAATATTTTCCTTGTTTTTAAGATCAATTAAGTTATGAAATCAGCAAGTCAAGTCAATATTTACGATACTAATACCGTGTCCATATTTGGAATGTGTCCTGTCTGATAAAGAGATCATGTCGTGGTCGTTTGACAAACTTGTTTGCAATTCATTATAAGTTTGGAACAGACTTACCTCTGTTACAGTCGGCGTGCACTTTCCTCACTAATTTTGAGCAGCTACTCCCGGAGTTAATGCCGGAAATATTAAACGGATTAATCCTCTTTTCGGACGTTTCTCTAAGTCAACGGGCTCGGAATTGAATCGGCGGATCCGGTTTAATATGTATTCACAAATTGAAGTTGAGCTGTTTAATTTTGTGTTACCACCAAGTACCATCGGATTATGGATTAGCTACCTTAATTAAATTACTCAATTGAATTGTTAATTCGTGAGTTGGTTTCGATTCGAAATTATAAGGAAATTGCAACCTTTATAAGATCAGTTTCGTCGTCAATAACTTTTTTCAGATGCATTATGCAATGCGAACTATTTAATATAGAAAGTTAATGAACGTTTACATAATATATGATATGCTCTAAATGAGTTATTTTAAAAACACTGTTCGGGAACCCTGCATGTCTCTACTTACTTATCAACTTATTTATCAACGTCGGCTATTCCCAATAACAATATCTGAAAAGAAACGTTGCAATCAAATAAGGTCTACCACCTGACCCGTATAATAACAAAAACCAAATGTTTTATCTCTTCCAAAAACTAGCATGATCCATCGCGTAATTATAAAAGCCAGTTTTATTTACAGCCTAAAAATGATTAACGTAAAGTAGCTGCAGCCAGCCGTTACATAAAATTCCCATTTATCATGTCAACGAGGTAAAACAATTAGTATGTTTTGCGAGATAAAGTTTGAACGTTCCAAATTGCGGAGTCCGTTACAACTTTGTGATATTCGCGAGCGAAATGTTGAATTAGATGTTTATTTGATATTTCGGAGAAGTTTACCCCTACTTTCTATACCGTTATATTCGTATTTGAACTCATACTATTATGCCGTAATATTATTACCACACTCTTTTTAAATTAAAGTAAAAGTTGTTTAAAAAAAACCAAATATTCCATTTCGAGAAACTTAGTTTGACTTTAGAAGAATGAATGTGGTTCAAGCTTGAATGGTTCATTAATAAATCTGAACGTTGAACTCGTGACGTAATGTATTTTCGCCCACATTTATTTTCGTTTGATGAAATTAACTCACTCTTATACAAAAGATTTCGTTGTGAGTCCATGCCGCGTCCTCTCCATCGTTGGTATTCTGTGATTTCATTTTTACATTAAGTGTTTTAGTTCTGGTGTTGGGACGTAGTTTCAGTACGAAAGTCTGGCCTCGAAACTAACTTTGGGCTTAAGCTTGTGAACTTTTTGTCATCGTCGCCCGTTTGAAATTGCGATTTAATTCGAATGGCCGCCGACTTTGAGTTAAACACTTCGTGTTGCTCTCTGCAATTTTTGTTTTTGTTTGTGTTAACATTTGGAGTTTATTGTAGCTGTGTTGCCGGTGGATTGCATCGGAATAGTTTAGCCGAGCGCCAGCCGGAGTTGGTTTCAATTAGATGTCCCGTGTCATGACCGGAGCCAACCGAGCGGCGATCTCGTCATATGACCGATATTGTTGACCACAGTCCTTCATACACACGCCCCTATAGGACAAGTCTGGCTACATTTCAAATACCCGTACTTATTGCAGGACGATATTATCGTTAACACTGATAATGTCCGCACTATAGGATGTTGTTAATTCTAACTTACGAACCACGTACGATCGTATCGGCGAGTTATCCAGGCAATTGAAGTTACATTGTAACCTATTGTAACTTGAATTGCCTGTTTAGTTATGGTAGAAGTTATTCTAACGGTACAATGTAGGTTCTTACGTACGGGGTTATTGAATGAACTTAATTTCCTGATTAAATTACTTTGATTTAATATAGCTGTTTAGTTTCCTTGAATGGAGAATGGAGAACTTAACCAATTTTGTTTGCAGGGTTACCCGCCCCCACCCAGGCCAGCGCAGCCGTCCACACCAAACGCACATGATCCAGACTCTGTAAGTAATTAATAAACAGTCAATTATCGATCAAGAAGCAATCATAATTGTTACAAGCTATGAGCATATTAGCCCGTTGCTAGAATGCTCCCCACAATCAATCAACGGTGTATGCCGCCCGATGAATCAAGAAGGCCGGGTATTAAAAAGCCATCAACCGCAAACCATTCACCCAACTAAGTAGTCTCTAGAGAAACACGTACCTACCTATTAAAAATTACGCACTACTAGTAAATACAACGTCTTATATCCGCGTAGTGATTCATTTACCCATAACTTGAATATATTGTTGTGAATTAGACAAATACGCTCGAGAAGCAGGTCTTTCCTTATAGGCAAAATAACTCAGTTACATACACTTTTAAATGTATGTTTAGCGTCATGACGTAGTCCTTTTGACGTAGGACTAGTGTTTCGTACAGATGAACACTAATGGCTGAATAATGTAGGCAGCTGGTCACGCAAAGAACAAAATACAACTCTAGTTTCCGCGCCTAATGAAGCTCCTTGTACTCTTTATGTCTCGTCGACGACGTTCATTTATTTTCACTGTACATGCGAGTAATCCTGCCTCCCTCATAAAATGTTTGAAAAACATTAGACTTACCGAAAGGTTTTTTCAGCAATTATCTGTGTAACTTCCTCTTGACTGACGTCGTCGATTCACTCATTTGTTGATTGAATTGATAAATGAGCTCGTCGCTTCATTACGTATAGCATCATCCTACATCAGTAACCGAGCGGACGTGAATAAACATAATCATAAACGTCGTGTCTTCATTAGCGCACATGTGGCTCACGAAAACGAGTGAGCTTCGGACGAGTCGGCCTCTATTTGTGGACCAGCACTCCATATTCAGAGTGAGTACGCCGTCCGGCGCACGACACTCGACAATAAGCTTGTTTGCTGAATCGCGTCGCCACACTGAAAACCTACAATACAAGTGTTCGTCGTGGGCGTAATTGTAAATAGATTTTATTTACTCTGTTTCCAACTGAAAAATGAAAGCAATTTCCCCTGACATAACAATGTAGACGGAGGAAATAAACGTTCTCATGCCTGTATTTGTTATTTATAGACAAACGTGCATGATTAATTTCGTGTTTACAATCTGATTTCAGTTTTATTTTTACTTCTATGAGCATGGATTTGCGTGGGCGTGCTGTTTGTTGTGAAACGCATGATTCGGTTATTTGATGCGAATGCGTCACGAGCAAATGTGCCCTACTACTAATGTGTTTGCGAGGATTGAGATGAGCACACATCCCGCGGCCGTTTGCTTATCGACGACGGCTCGTGCATGCATAACGACTGTGTGATAAAAAGAATCGTTTACTACAGACTCCAAAGCGCATTAGGGCCGCCATATTTTATACTGAAAGTGTAATCATAATCCAGCTTTATATTAAAGCAGCTTTTAAGCCAAATGTTGGCTGCGTCTATATTATGTGCTGAATATGCTACGCCGTCGGAGGTGCTTGCTCTTTATAAAGCCACTATAATGTGATGATGGTTCATTTGATTTTCATTTTAAACAAACAAAAGGAAACAGTAAATATGAGATCCAATAGTTCTAGTTCAACACAAAGCTTACGTAACACGTTATCTATTGTTAATGGACTAAATACAAGTTCAAAGTCCCAGAAACATTGCGTGGGATTTTACGTTTGCATAATCTCAATAAACTAATATATGCGCGAAACGTACAACCCTAAAGCTGTGTATAGATAGAGCGTAGCGGGGTTGTTTGATGTTGATTGATACCGTTAGCCGGGCGCGCATTGTCTCGCCGAGTCGCCCGGGGGAACCCAAATGAGTGGAATTATTAAAACGGGGCCCGTTCTGCGATGTGACGCTTTTTGTAATGAATGTACCGAGTTCTGTGTATCGCCCGAAACGAGGGGAACCCGAAACTCGCCGCTCCTATCAATTGTAGCAACAACCCATGGCTCCCCAGTCCCCGCCGCCACCCGAGCCTTATTGTCAAATGTTTTAATGGGGAATTTTGAAATCACAATGATTGCGATTTCTTTTTTGTTGTTGTTCATCTTCAAAGGATCAGCTGTTCCACTTGTAAAGGGAGGTTAGCTGAAAACTAAAGTGGAAAAAATCAGGGCGTTCTTAGAAGTTTATTATCAATTAAGAGCTCAGGACCGATTGCTTGTCGTGTATTGTTATCAAAAAGTACAATCTAACATAAATTTTAATGGCCGGTTATTATCCAGCCGCAACTTGCGTGGGAAGTCATACATTTTCTTCTTGGGAAAACTGTTTTTTTTTTTTGCTATTCTCATCCATAATCTACGATGGTAACAGCACAGTATTGCCGAATATTTCTTCCAAAAACATTTCCCTGTAAAATTCATCAATTGTCAGTTAAATGTCAGGTATTTACTGAGACGTTGAACACAAAAGCGGGTAAGAAATTATTCACCGTGAGTCGCGAGCATTCAACGTTTGCGCGACGTGAAGGGTTCTAATTCGAGTTATTTATTTATGCAACTTTACCGGCATTGTGAGTGCTCAGGAGAAATGTGCCGGTCCCATGACTCGAATAAAGAAATTCTTTATAAAATGTCCTTACTCATTTCTATACATTGTACGGCCAAAGTTTCCCTACTTCGGCGCCACACGACATGTACTATTATAGAAATGTTAATGGTGTTTCGCACTAATTTGTCTTCATTAGACAGTATTGATGATGATCATTTGTCAAACGTAGGATATTGGAGCTATTAGTGATGAGATTGTGTTTAGTGATTTACTGGCCGTACAGATACTATTCCTGTTTGACAATTTAGTCTTCTATAGTTAGTACATGCATAGTTACAAGAAATTTAATGAGTGTGTTTAAACCTAACGTTTTTCTGTCATTAAAATATTGTCATAGTCTTATCTGCTTAAATAGCTCTACTATGTTTTGAAATCTCTGAAATGTTAGCATTTCTTCCATTGTAATGTTCCAAACCCCACCCCCTGTAATTTCCAGCCATTGTGAGGGTTATAATATCATCAAACTGATTTGTGTAAACTCGAACAATCTACAATGCAATGTAATGAAACTTGTACAGCCTTTTGTCTTGTAGCAGTTGCTACTGCAGTGTTAACACAAGTTCTTATTTAAATTTTAATTCAATCCTGGCTGACTTTACAAACTGCCTGATTATACGGTACATAGCGTAAATGAGTGTTGAAAAATAGAACGGAATAATGTCAATTAAAAACATTCCGGGCGTAATGAACGCCGCGACTCGCGTGCACTATCATCTCGCAGAAAGACTCTTTTCTAACAATGTAAAAGTAATGCATGAAGCAAAATATTCAAATGTAAAAAGCGAGAGGCAGGGTTGCTCGCCCGTTGCACGTTCATAATAAACGAGATTGAGTGGGGCGGTGTACAGACTCAAATGAATGACGGTAACAGCGCGGAGCGTAATCAGCCGACGGGCGACGTGCGTTCGCATGTAAAAACAAAGCAAATACATTTTACTCGAAATTTTCACATGAACATTTCTCCAGGCATGCCTAATAAATGACTTTTATATTCAACTAGTGTTCTATCACATTAGCTATGAAAAAGAAAATATCTTTTTCAGACTCCGCATAAAATTTCTGTTTGTCACTCTCTGTGTTAGCGAATGTAAGCTACATTCGCTGCATTTAAAAATGATGTTGTACTTCTTTCTTTTCTCTTTGTGTGAGGGTTGATTATACGGGGTGTGGCGTACTGGTGAATAAGCCTTAAGCTACTCATAGGATAAATTTGCTAGGCTAGACTAGAAGCACTAACCGCATATCCCATGTTATATTTTTTGCCAAGTAAAAGGGTGACGGGGGTCCTCTTTGCGGAACACTTAAAACTCTGCCTTGCTCACTTATTGTTAACTTGCTTGTTTGCACACTTGCTTCCTTCTTATGAGCGCTTCTTTTTAATGCTTGCTTGTTTTTTTTTGCGCGCTTGTTTGTTTTTGCATCCTTGTTTTCTTGTTTGGATGTTTGCTTACTTGTTTGAAGAATAATTAATCATTTGCTTTGCGTTTACTAATCCTTGCTTTCTTTTTTTCTAAGAAAACATGCTTTCATGTCTGCTAATCTGCTTAGTGACGCGCTTAGTACATGTTACACTACTGATGATAACTAATATTTTGTGGGTTTCATCTACTTTTAATTTAGTAAAATTACAAAACTGACCATTATGAGAATCGGCGATGGCGATATTGTATAAACAATAAGATCTAAAAACAATATTTCATGGTATAATATTCACAATTTTGTCTGATTTGAGTCACACCACTGATAAATGCTTCGTTGCAGGGGTGGATTTTAACAGCTAAACAATTTAACTCCGTCTATAGATTGGAGCTGACTAGTGATGCGGCTAAAACGAATCTCATTTGTCAAATAGGATCTTCTGTATCATAATTACGAGTAGTCAGAATGCGCGCTCGAGTACGTTTCCTTTTTAATTGAATAAGCCGGGGGTGCTACATAATCCGGGCAGTGCCGCCCGACGCCAAAATTCACGTTGCCTTCTGTTTGCTTTTGTTAGTCTCTGCTTTTCCGTTTCTACTTTATCTCACGGTTGTGCATTCGAACATATTTGCGTGACTACGCTGAAGGGTTATGATTTAATACCTGTATGCTTGCTTTGTGTATCAAAATCGATTTTAACTGATGAAGTAATGTTGGTGAAAGATGTTTGATCTAAATATTCACATTTAACAAACACCTTAGTTCACAGTGGAGCATAAGCTTCACATTCACCTTATAAAATATTTTATCTTTAGAGCGTGTATTTAATATCTCTCCATATTTAAAAAAATAAATTCGACGCTGATTGAAATGGTTTTATTTGAATACCATGTTTAATTAAATGCTCGCTAGTCCCGAGAACGAATAATATATTTTTCATTGATAAAATTTTATCGCGGACGTATATTTTATTTAGTCGTTTGGACAGATGGATGGAGTGGCCGCATTCGGCTCGAATGTAATTATTGCGGTCCGATTTCGATAATGCGCCGCGAGGCCGGTTGTGAACAAAATGTGGTCGCCCACTCGTTTTGTTGCATTTTAATAATTTATACGACTCACAGAGCAGATAAAGCCTTTCTGTGTTATTTCAATTTTGCATTACGCGAATTTTAAACATGTTTCAATTTTGTAGGTAATCTATCATATGTCAGGATGATGAACGAACCGCATAAATTATTCATAATGAGAACGTACAATTGTTTTTTAAAATCGATTTTCAGCCTCGGTGTATATTTAAATCTATTTACGTAAACAATACGGTATAGTAATAGAATTGTTAACTCTAGAGACTTCAATAAAAATATTTACCCCAATTACAGGGACCGTAGGTCGGGTGAGCGGTTTAATCGGGCTGTAAAAATGTTGGATCGCCAGTAACGAGGCAGTAAACCGGACCGGCGTCCCATAACCAAACGAACTGCTCCGTGATAGCACTAAAACATTGCACGATTTGCGTACCCTAGTGTCATGCCAATCCTCTATTGAAGTACACGTATACCTGAAATATTTAAAGAGAACTTGAAAGGACTCCTGCACCTTACTAAATCGGCTTTAGTGGTAGCAAAACTCCAATATAGTGCAGTATATAGCGTATAATAACATTCCCCAATGTGGGAGCCGCACAGGCAGAAATCTCAGTTACCTCAATAGCTCGTACATTCATGTAGCCGGTGATATTAGGGGAGTCCGTTGTAGACCAGTAAATGCAAAATGTTCCGTGTTCCATGCGGTCGGTTGCGTGCGCCGGTACCACCGTTGCGGTTACTTTGTCAACTTTATGTTCTTAGTAAACTGTTTATATTAACATATTTTACTGCTCCATACCTGATGAACGAGAGTTTTACAGTCTACCTTCTTTATTAATCATCGTAAACTCACGATATTGCCTATAACGATTAGATCTAATGGCTTTAATACGGCAATTACGTCACTAAACCATAACATTCCCATGCAAGTCCCATATAAATATCATGCAAATGTTTTAATAACTTTTCATGCGTAGTATTCACAACAGCGTTAATGTCCTTTGCTTTCTTCAATAGACCGCAATAGATGAGAATAAGCCGTCATATCGTGAGGGTTTTTTTTTTCTAAAGATCAATTTCTATGTTTTTATTTTCATTTGTGTTAGGGTTGCCACGTATTGCTGATGATGATAGGACAAACATACTTTTTTATGTTTTCTGTTACCTTTTGTGGAATTTAAATATAGCCGTTGTTCTCGCTTACCACAATTTTATTGAAACTAACGTGTTTAAAACATTGCAAGAAAAATCATTATGGTCAGTCGATCATTATTTATTTACTTTATTTTCGGAAGGCTTACAGACTTATATCATTATAATAACAATAATATATAACTGAATTGCTAATTACAAGCCTCCGCAGATAAATACAAAATTATAACTCCTTCAAAGGCCCAGTTACATATTATCTATTCTATTCTATTTAGTTATTCCCTCAAAGTTGGTTCATTTCGTTCAATCTAAAGCTATTATCAATGATCATCGATATAGAAACGAACAAGCAAGGTAATATAATGTGTTTACTTCAATCTGGAAACCTTCGACTTGTCTGCCTCGTCTGTTGACTTTTGTCGACACAGCCTAATGTAATTGAGCATAGTATTAAATCCACGGCTATTCTCGTGAGAAAACGTCTCTTTATCAAAATAACAACACAGAAAAGATTCGTAAACTTTTCGTTATTCACTCGTATCTTCAGACTACAATCCGAGACGGCCCGGCAATATAAATAACATCAGCTCGTTGCCGTTGTATGAAAACGTAAGACGGTATAGTTTTCTTTCTCCGGATCGTACCTAATGTAATTCAATAGGTTTGTTTTCAGTCAATAGAATACTTGAATAAGTCGAGTTCGCATCGTATCGTAGACCTTTACCGGATCGTTATTACGTTACAATATGCGGATGTGTGTTGTAGATGTTTGTCGTAAAAGCGACCGTGTCGTTTTATAGCACCGACCCTGCCTTCAGAATGGGGTCGAACAGCCACCGGGCTGGGTGGTCGTAATGTAACATAACCTGAGACCACCCTCCTTGTTTTATGAATTTTAATAAACTAAACATCACCTCAATTACTTTCGGCGAAAGCTGTCACGTACGGTTAATTTGTACGATTGTCACTGTTCCCTGACAATCAAATATTTATTGCAGTAGGGCAATTTGCGGTTGTCCGACTGTCTGCAAGCAAAATAGATGCAACCCTATCGCAAAGTGAATATCTAGACGATAAACACCGCTCAGCTGGATGATTATTATTACATCCCGTCGGTTATTGTAATCGTGACGGCATTGACCCCGCGACCCCCGGCAGCTGACGTAACGAGTGTCACCGCAACCATCAATCACTGGCTGCTTTGTGACGTTTTGCGACCTGCGCCTCTGACGACACCGAAGCTCAGCCAACGTGACCCGCATCTTTGTGCACACGCTCTTCCATAAAATGCAACACGTTGGTGGAGCTCGTCTTGTAAAAAGCTCTTTTTTTTTTAATTTAATTTGGGTTTGCTCTTGACTCTAGTCTAGGTCATAGATGACGGAGACAAAGTCGACGATGGAGCGAGCTTACCCAGAAGAAGCCTGTTCACTCTAATTTTGAAGAGATTAGGGTTGTATGCGTTCGGAAACACAGACGCAGGCAGAGAGTTCCACTCCTTTGCTGTGCGTATTATAAAAGACGTTTGGAAACGTTTAGTGCGAATTGGTGGAATAGCAACAAGGTAGGGATGGTAACTTGCAGTGCGTCTAGATGTCCGATGGTAGAAAGGGGAAGAACACTTTTCATTGGTATTTACCTATGGCTTATACTTAAACAAAAGCCATTACTGCCTGCATGTAACAGTCTTGCATCAAGGAGTTGTCCATTTAGTGAATTGGAGTATGTTGCGGCAGCATGATGTCATCTGATTGCGATGGGCGGGCACGCCTCGGCCTCCGCCGCTGATTCGTGACCAAGACTCTAAACGACTCGTGCATACCTAGCCTCACTCCAAGCTGAACATTCATGCATTCAACGTAGCTTCGCCAACACTTTTTATGTTTCGAAATGTTGACACGAGGAATTTCTTATTCCTTCGAATAAAACAAGACAACAATACACAGTGGTGAAATGTCAAAATTCAACCTGCCGTCAATCCACGGCGCTTGAACGCATTATTATTCTGAATTTATTTAAAGATAGCCCCTTCCTGTTGGCAACCATCCAACGGGGTATCCCCAACATTTACCAGACGATTTAATAATTATGGACTTTTATGTGGGTTAATGTATGTGTCTACTCATGTTTGTATTTGTATTCATTCATTCATTCAAGATATTCCAATGTTTAAAGAGCTAACGTTACATATACCGAAAATGTAGGTGAATGTCACGCTGCATCCATCTATGTTTTGTGTAAGTTGTTTGTGTGTTTATAGAGCCGTCGAGCCACAGTAACCAAGCTTCTTGTTCGAAAGCGAGAGTTCCAAGTTTCTCGGGAGCACGCTCTGCGTCGTCGTAGAATAACCGACAATATCAGATTTGTTTATGTACTTGTATATAACTCGACTCTCCAATTGAGTACCTATTGATCGAAAACTTATTTAGTGATGGTTGAGCGTAAAACTATTTCACATTAGTTTCGATTCCATTCACATAATTAATGCGTATAAACATCTATTTACTTTACCTTTGTGTTCATACACTTATACTCATTCATATGTACAACAATGTTACGTGTATTGTTTGAGAATATCATTTACTCGTACATTTATTACGTTTCTGTAACTACGTCTTGTGACGTTGAGTCTGACGATTTTCTTCTTTTGATCAAGACCTTCAAAGCGATCACGCCTACGTTTTACATCTATCCGCTGTAATCTGATGCGAATTTCGTCACTCAATTCAATAGGTCAGGGTGTCGGTAATTGAGTCGCGTCAGCTGTTCTCCGGATCCCTCACGTTACGAAATCCGTGTTTCATTAAATTCATTACTGTGTCGATACCGTAGTCGGGTGCCGGCGTCCTATACATCTACAAGTGTGTAGGTACCGAAGACTGAAGGCGTTCATGAGCGGGGGATGCCTCCAGATAATAAATAACGAGTGCAACGATTGCGACCGCCGGGCTGGGATAAGGGGGGTCCGGGGAGGGCCCGACCATTTTAATGTCCCGGCGCCAGACTTTATATTAAACATTCGACCTTGGCAGTGGCCTACATCGACACCGGGACACGCACACACGCCCACTTCTCTCGTCACGAAAAGAAAAGTTCATTCAATGTTTCGGCACTTCTCAACGCTATAAATAATAAGCGTGACGTGTTTACTCATCTAGCACGCTATTTAAAGACTCGCCTTATCTTTGTTGTGTAACGGTGACACTGTCGAAAGCCTTTGTCACGTACTTTCCGACTTCTGTGCTAGCTCTATACTTTTTGTCTGTCTACAAAGCGGTTCGGCTGTATCCACTGTATACTAACGTGAACCTGTCGAAAAAAAAATCTTTTGCTTAAAGCAACCTTATTGAACTAAACTTAGTTATTTTTTTATCCTGAAGGGTCTGCCACGTCTAAATTGTAATTTTATATCGTCCTTCTAAGTTTAACGTGGCTGTTGCGACTCGAACACCATTCAGAAATGTTGTCCGCTTTGAATGTTTCCTTTGGTCCCAGAAAGGAACGACAGATATTCTTGTTGATCACTGAACAAAATGAATCATGCTTTTGCATTCTGACTCAACAAAGTGGCATCGCCCGATATTTTGCTGCTACAGGTTCAGGCTGTTCAGGTGTTATGGTTTCAATGCCTATTATGATCTATGGTTCAGAACTACTTGGATTGAATATTTTCTACGTATATTCTCATAAATCGTCACCCTTGTCAGCGCGTAAAACGCCAAAGAATTTATACGGGACGTTTTGGATGATATAGAACCAGATCTTCGAAGTGCCACAGAAACAGAATGAAGATTTAGAATGTAGTTCAGTGCGGAAAGGTGGGATAGTATTAAGCACAGACTCAGCATTTATCATCGTCTCGCTGACTCACTACTTTAATAATAGCTGGAAAATGGTATTCCCATTTCATTTTTTCCAAGAAGTGATGAAAATATACCTGGAGAGACGTTTTATTCAGTTCGGAGAACTCGCGTATACATTGTGTGTAAAGGTTTTGATTTTGGCGAGTAAGCTTTATTGTAAAATAAATTCATTCATAATTTGAAAAGGTGATGATTTATAACATAAACTTTTATACTTATGTATGATAGACTTCTACGTAACCAATTGAAAATCATGTTATTTATGAGCTTTAAAATAATTACATAGTTTGAGTGTTCGTATCTCAAATTGACGAGTGTTCTGCTACGCTAATATTTTCTTACTTTTTAACCGAATTCAAAACAGGCTGAGGTTACCTATTCGGATGTTTTAGTATTATAAAAATGTCAGGCTGTACTGTTAGATGAAACTAAATAAAGTGAATATAAAACTACCCAATACGGTACTTGCACTGAAAGAATTCGGAAATAAGCACCAAAACAACAGTAGAATCTGCTTCCAGACAAACCATTTTTTTTT
The DNA here is from genome assembly GCA_002192655.3 of Mamestra configurata. NCBI lineage: Eukaryota > Metazoa > Arthropoda > Insecta > Lepidoptera > Noctuidae > Mamestra > Mamestra configurata. The sequence goes on from NDFZ01005446.1 coordinate 395,155, forward strand.
AATATTGTTTTTAAATAAATCAATGAAGCCACTCAAGTTCTCAAAATTGATTTGATTTATTTTATATAAATTGGCATTAGATATCACTCACAGAAACGATCACTATTAAGTGTTATTAAACGGATGTTAATTTATGCGCGTTACTGTAACGTAATAATCACAGACGGTGCAACATTATGTAATGAATGAGTTTACCGTTATTGTTATTGTGTGTAGCTAGTGAGTAATGTGGGTCACTGACGAGAACAGAGGCAGGGTCGAGATGCCATTGACGCGTCTTTTAAACTTACGTAACCACCGCGTATTGTTTCGCCAAACAAGGACACAAGGATGCTCCACGCATATACATTCAAAACATTTTAAAAAAAAATGTCTTACGCTCGTGGACCGTTGCTATGCAAATTAAACGTTTCTTGCACTCGTCCTTTTGAATTTGCTTCTTTAAGCTTTTCCGTAGTCCTAAACTAAGTTTTTTCGGAGTTCCCCTATCCGTTTACATTGGATCAATTAACTATTAAAGCGATCGGCTCCTGCTTTTATGGACATTGCAAGTATCCTTTATGGAGATCTATTTCGTTGATAACCCAGCCTATACAACCTCGTTTGCCTCGTGCAAAGTTATAGTCGACTTTCTGTCCTCTTTAAATTCTTATTACATATTATGTCATTGTCTATATATTTTTCTATTTAATATTCAGCTAATGCAACCAAACGTATATTTTGCTTATTTCACCTGCGATAGCAATGGTTTTATCAAAACAGAAGACGTAGGCAGAACAGTGGTGTCGGTTGTGCTTGCAGGTGTTCGATGTCACTACTAAACTGGTCGGGCATCCGGTCTGAGCCTCGCGCTGCGCTCGACAGATGGCGCCACGTGCATGTTACTTGTGCATCGTATGCTTCGCTCTTATACGTACACTTACATGTATGTGTTAGATTAAACTTACACAGCATTGTATAAGTTTGCTCAATGAGCTTAGCCAGGTTATCAATTTTGAAATAATTGTAGAGAATAGTTGTAAGTTGAAACAGACACTAATCCTTTGTCTTGACTATTCCTACTTACTTAAAAGTTGCTTCTATATAAATTAACGTTCACATCCTGTACCTACCTAATAGCTAAAGTTTAATCTAATTACGGTTAAATTTGCCAAAGATCCCTTGTGAAATATTTTTATGACATTATCGGCTATAAGACAAATTGTCTAATTACGGTGCCGGCCGGCCGCTTATGTAACTAATGGCGGCATAATCGGGCCCGAGGAATCCGATCGTAAACACGCTCGCTAACCCACTAAAACATATTTCTTTTATTTTGCGGTGCGGGTTGACTACGCAGCCCCGGCTCGGTCGGACCGCCACTTTACAGAACAGGTTCTATATCGAAATTAACGATAAATCCGCCTGCGAGGTGCCGCCTCACCCTCTGCATATTTTCCTCAGTCTCGAGAATAGCTCAACATTTTTGAAATATATCTCGTATAACACTCCCCATGTTCGAGCTTATATTGATATTTTGGAATACCACATGGAAGAACATGCGACCATGTCTAAGTACGGGTATTTTCACAATAAACATTGACGGCATTTTTGGACGAAATGGAAGTTTACTTGAAACTTTTTCTTTAGCCTCGTAAACGTTTTCAGACATGAGACAGCCAGACCTATATCAACTTTTGGCTGTAACAATGCTGAATCGCGGATCTCCTTGGCATCACACAATATTACATATAACACCATTCTTTTTTTCATTTTGACATAACTTGTCTCCGAAATATTGTGTTTTACTTAGTATTTTTTATCTTTTTGATATCGTGGCAATACAGGCTAGTAGCTATTTATCAGAACTGGTTTTCTTATTGTGCTCGGGTTGGGTACCTACTGGGTTTTGTCAATGAAAATATTTGCAGAGTTCACCTTCTTGCACACTTCGATCCGTCTCTCCGTCACAAATTTCTACTTAGATCTACATATTTTGTGATATTTTCAGACTCATTTTTCTTTTGTCAATTAATTAAATAATTTAATTTAGCGTCGTAATGTTTTTTTTGCTTGCACGTGATTAGGGCTATTCATATTATATTTTAGCAAATCGGCTAAACCTGAGTGCATATGATTATTTTCATCTGCATAAGTGCTCACATACTTAAAATTTTGATCATTGCCTTCCCCAACAGAGTTTATTTGTCAACACAGCGATAAAAATGAAAGCATGGAATGACGCTACAAGAGAATTTTAACTGTAATGTATGTATAGTTATGGTTTTGCGTAGACCATCGGGCGTCTAGTCGGGTATCCCGCGGGAGGCGTCGTTGGCGCCGTGTTCAATCAAGCGGCAACCATTTCAATTTTTCTTCCAGCTTCCTCGATTAAGCGTATGTTATAGTTTTACTCGCTCACCACACTCGATACACGACGCTAATGGATTCACACAGCCTCAACATACACATAACTGTTGCGTTCGAACAAAGTTGGCACACATTTCCCCTAAGCGTGTGTCATTATTATTGAAAACGATGTTGTTCTTAACGTTATTTCCGATTGCATTAGTGTCATTCTGTAGGTTATAAATACGGATTTCCTAATTTGGTAAAATTTTACGCTATCATCAAAAAATCGAGATTGCGTATGGATCACATCTATACAAATACAACATAAATATCATGAAACGGACACAGTGCGCATATGCATTGACCCGCATTCCCAATAGGCCATCACTGTTTGCACTGCGACAGTAATGAGATGTAGTATATGGATGATAATATTACTATTGGCTCGCGCGGCCCGATCAATATTTCCTAATTAGTTATTATGTGTATCACAGACGACGGTGATTTTGCTTGTATTCGTGGTAACGTCAATTGTATTATCTGTTATTATGTTAATAACTGATAAGCGATTCTGTTCATTATTATCAATGATAAGTCTACGATCTCATATTTACTCAACAGTATCGCGCTTGTGTGTATATGTATATGAACAATTTCATATTATAATGACGGCTGTATCTACATTCTACACGCACGCACACTAGTTTAATGAACATCATTATAACACTGCAGTGTTTGTAAGCTGAAACCTTTATAATTTCTCGTGCAGAGAAGTTTGCTACATTTATTTTAAATGGCTTTCGTGGTAGAGCTTCATTGTATTTTTCAAGATCGGTACTTTATTATTCTTTTTGAACAATTCGTAGGTTTCGAAGACTCCAAGTGAATAAATAATAACAGAATGTATCACAAAAAAGTAGTTACGTGCCTTCAGTACAAAGTAAGGCTGGCTGAGGCGAACAAATAACTGGTTGAGTTGGATAGTTGGTTGAGTGCGTGCAGCTCGGCGCTCGGCGACCCCCCGCTCGAGGTTCGCTGGCGTGCCCTCGCTCGTTGTAGCTATACATATGGGTCGTAGCGAGCGGCGTGCCGTCGCAATATCAGCCCGGTGAAATCGCTCGCCCGCCCGCTTCGTCGCACCGCACGCCTCGCCTGCGCCAGTCGCCGTGCGCCAACTGAAACGCGCGCACTGCTAGCGCAATCGAACGTACAATATTCCACACGAGGCTCTCGCTCTCTGCTAGCTTCTACCGCCTTCGCCCCGGCACCGCTCCTATTACCGGCACCGGTCGATGATTTGGAACGTTTTGCTGTAAAGCAGAATTTGTCACCTTTTCGACATTCGTAATATTGCGTTGTGTGTGTGAGAAGTGCATGTGCGCAGCTCGCCCCAATTTGTGCTTCGGTGTAGTTAAGAAAAGGATTCAAGACGGCTGTCATCATAAGGCTGCCTGCGAACACAGTAAGTATCGCGGCGGCCGCATGACTCAATGTAAAATGGGACGATTCTTATCTACCGCACTTGTGTGCGTGGGTGTGCCAACGCTGAGTTTGTCAGTGTTTGCGTGACATCCGACCGCCTCCGTGCCTGTGTGTGCCTTGGCTCAATACTCGGTTCTATTTTGTGGCGGAGCGGCTAGATGTTTGTTTTTATTATCATATGACCGGCGACTGCTGTTACTTGCTTTAAACTCAAGTACTTAGACTTCGATAGTTCTATGTTAGACCTATCAAAGGGAAGTGATAAGAATGATTTGTCAATTGAATAATAATTGGAAGTTGTTGAAACTTCATCATATTAGCAAGGGTATATATTTCATAACAACACAACAGCGGAAATAGTGCGACAATAATGGAAGCATTAAGCTGTGGTCTGCCTGCTGGATACTTCTCGGTTTTCATTTGCCGTCGGCAACGTTGTAGGCGCATTTGTACAGCGTTCCGTATCCCGTTTCTGTTAAACATTGGAAGCTTATTTCATAGAAAATGTATTTGGTTTTAATGTAGGATTGTGTACGGTTAATGGTAGAACACGTTAGTGAATTAATTTCGTCCAATTTAAATGAATTAATTGACCTTAATATGCCATAAAATCATCTCCGTAATTCCGTGCCCAAGGACCGGTTATTTCAAATTGTTGTGCATATTGTTTTGATTAATTTTTAATGAGGGATTAGTGTGTAAGAAGCCTTTTACCTTTATCCAATTCTGAAAATAAATCTGGGAGAAAAAAATAACATCTCAATTTGAACTACAAATAAAATTCTTTCATTTGTCCCGAGGGCGAATTCTACTAATATTTACTACTACTATAAAACTTTCACATTCGCATTTCAGTCGCAAACTGTCAAAAAAGCCTCATTTTACACACATTTTCGACAAATTGAGACTGAGATGCGAATGCGAATGTTGCTTGAAAATTAGTAGAATTGGCACTCTGGTGTTTTACAAGAATTATTTAATAACAAAATACACTTTTTATTTGGTCAATTTGTCAAAATCTATAATATTTTTCGGAATAACTGCTTCATTTTCAAAAGCAAAACCCATCTTTCATTTTCCTCTTTTCGGGTTTTCGGGGTACAAAAGAACTTGATTTGTCTATGGTGACTTTAAGCATAATTCGGTACTGGGATACTTGCGCGAATATTGTTCGCTATTTTCTATTTGCTAGAATTCCGCATAATTCTTTGTTACAATGTAAATCCAACTGCAGTTGCATTTGTTGTAGCATCCCTAGTCAAATATTTTTTCTTCATATTTTCTTTCTATGCTATCTGCATGAACAATTATATTTGGTGAGCTCGTAACTTGTCTTCCTTTCCAGCCATAGTTCGCTGTTTAAAAACGTTGCACGAATATGTTTTGTTGTTCATATTACTAACGTTTGCAAAAAGCTCTCCAGTGTTCTTGCTGTGTGATTACTAAAGAGCATTGTTATCATCGCGCATGTGTTCGTAATGCTTGTATGCGTTTCTGATTATTTAATGCGATCTCACGCTCGACAAGTTCACTCGAATAAAGTCCTAACTGCCAGCAATGAGGCAGATCAATCGTCGATTTTATTCATCTTGTCGTAAAAACTATAATGGCGGAGAAAACGTTGGCGTATCACACATTCCTCTTCCGTCGGTGGCTCATACAAATTATACGATGTGTGTTACGTATAGCTGGGTAGGTGGGCCGTCATTATTTATGTTCTCTAACAGTCGGCTCAGTGGTGTGGGTTAAAATCGGAGCAGTCAGCTGATCGTCCATGTGTGTGTGTGCGTTCTTCGGGAAACACCTTTCGATGACGTGTGCGAGCTCCGTTTAATTGGACATTCACATTGTTCCCTCTTGTTTTTTTTTCTGTTTAGTCATATTGATTGATATGCCTGATAAAAGCGTGAAGTACTATTTCTTGACGTATGTTTCTGATTTGCAGTCGTAACTGACGCGTTTTTTGTGACATTGATCCATTGACTTTTTCTGTTATCAGGTTTATACCTACGCCTTGGTTTAGTTAGTGAGACTAGTTACTAGACTGGTCTTCTGACTCGTAACGATAGCCATAGATCAAAAATAATAGTCGCGACCAACACAGCTTAACATGCTTTACGAGGCAGGGAGGTCTCTCGATATGTAATGGACGGTCACCCATCCACGGCCCACCTCGGCAACCGTAACCTTCTATCGACCCGTACGTTTGTTATTCTGGGTGAACAACTACTAGAATAGATAGCTCTCAAATATAACGGATCAGCCATTAGCAGAGATATTACAGAGTAATGCCTGTCTGCAATAACTACCTAAATACGGAGTGCCAATTAGTACATAAAAGCTATTTGTGAATGTAGAAGATACCAAGATACTTTACTATGACTTGAATGTGTCCGAAATTAGAAACAGATGGCAATTTAAAATGTCACGAACGTCTTGGGACTATCAATATTTTTTAAATTAGTTGCAAGATATCAGTTACCAAGCCAATTTGTTATGATCTAGTTTATCTTGACCAGTATTCGGGCAATGATTGATAACTTAAAAAAACACGTACTCATTACCTAGCACACTGTAATTTCAAACCTGGCTGGCAAGTATACCTTATTGGGGTTTGCACGTAAACAGTCATTATGAAACATGTCATTTGGTTAAAAACATGACGTGGTCGATGATTACATTTGCTGCCCGTGTAGCTACGTAGTAATATTGTGCCTTGAGCCTCCGTCGTTATGTGTATGAGAGATCTCTATGATAGATGTGCAAAAACACATTTTTGCACATCTATCATAGAGCCTCTTAACGGGATGCTGTGCTTATTATTACCTGTGTACTTCGTCTGACAAAGTGCAAGCAGTATCCTTAGATTTCAGGGAGGCTCTTCTGTCAATTTTCTTTTGTTTGACGCAATTTAAAGAATATATCTGCGGTTATCCCATGTTACTTTGGGTCGGCAAAACCCGTTTTCTTCCTCCGTTCCATTCAATCAATCGCTATGTTATCACTATCCATATTGTGTTTAGGCTCGCTCCCTACACTATACTGCGGTTATTACTTCTGACTAACTTCTAAGCATTAACGTATATACCATCACAAGCATCAAAAACTGAAACAAACGGGAATTTTGTCTTAGGTAGCTTCAGAAAGTGAAGTGTGTGATAGACACACATAGGCACGTTACTTTATTCGACGTCGCATCAAGTTATAAGTACTAAACAGCATTCTCGAGTGGACGTATTCCTGAATACTGCTGGAACAACGATCGCGACGATGATAGAAGACATTAAAGGTTATAAATAATACGCTTATTTTACCTCATTGGTATGGCAAAACCATAATGGTCGTATTATACCATGGATGATGTGATTCGCACTTGATAATATAAGCCTTTCCCGAAACCAGGTATTGGCAGATAAAATAGTGACAAATTGATTCCACGATAAATAACAATATAAGGATACTTCCTCAAGTTTGCGATCAATTCTAAGACTGTTTATTATTGTAGCGTTTTCGATTTTCAAAAGTTCTTTTGGCTGTTGATTTTCACTTTCACGATACCCACGTGAAAACCCTATCGTGGTGTTCACTTAATTAATTCGGCGCTCTACGTCATCACGTTACAATCGAACAATAGTAGAAGTTGGCGGGGAAAGTTGAGCTTCGGCGTCGCTTCCCCCTTCCCACTTCAACCCCCTTCGTCACAAATAAATAAGCCAGAGCCGACATCCGACAACAATAATAATAATTCGCTCGAGCCCGATCAGCTGTTTCGCCGACACCGACCCGAGTAACAGGTGGCCTATAAAGACATTCAATAAAGTGTGTACCACTTGCCTTCGTTGCGGAACCGTCTATTTTACACAAATACACTCACACATACAAGCAGACCCACTACTAACCCAACTTGAACTTTTTGTCATCTTTCTCATTCTTACCGACCATTGATATTCCGTTAAGATTTGGCAAATTCATTGTTCCTTTTTTAAATTATTTAATTTGGATTTTGTTGAAATTGGAGTTTCGTGAAAATTGGTATTGGTCGCTCAGTTCTACTTCTCTGTGAGACTACTGAGCTAAGAGGATGGATGGATGGATTGTTGCAAACACGTTTACCTGTCGAATAAACTGAATCAGTTGTTGATGGGTGTGCATTGCCAGCACACTTATGTATTTACTTTTGGAACTCTTTATCTTTATGTCATTCAAATGCATAAGCAGCAATGCCATCGACGAGAATTTTGCGAAATATCAGAGTCCAATGTAGCAGTGTCTGCAGTGATTCATCTGCCACACAGAGAGCTCAACATAGATCGGAAACTGTAGACATACGTATGCAAATTTACTTGGAACGAATAAAGGTGTGGGGTGGGAACGGGTCGCGACCTTCTCACTGTCCCCCGCTACACGTGGTTCGTTGTATATAATTGTACGAGCCGTGTAAGATTATTGTAGGCCAGGCATTCCAGGCACTACGCACTACCCGTCCCTACACAAAACCATCACTGAGCACCCCTCTTTGTTTACCTTTCATTTGCACGCCCTTCGTCCTGTTCTTAATGAAGGACTTGTTGAGTTCTTACATTTTGGCGGTGCGTGTTTTTAGAAGAAAGAACTTCTTTCTGTACTAAACATGTTTGCTACAAAAATTTCATCAAAAATGTATCATTTGTTACGTTATGGTATATCCATCGTTTTGTATGATCAGTATTCAACGAGAATAGGCCATAACGTGAAAAGTTAGCGCCGTATTGGAGCGGGGTAAGTTGGTGTACGGTGCAACGATTCGTAAGAGTTGCACAGCATTTCGCTCTCAATAGCGCTCGGTCGTCGATGACGAGCCGGTTATGTAATGTAAATGTTTACGTACCTACTACACGTGGCCGGCACCACGTGCCCCAACCGAGAACACTAGCCTTGTGAATTATTTATTTACGACAACATTTTCGCACGCCGGTCGACGAACTCTTGAATGGTCTTGGAACGCATTTACGCCGATTAATCTCGACATGTCTCATATGACATTGATATTATACTTTTGTTATTACTTTAAATGAGGAAAGTGGGTTTACGATAACATCGTTGAGCTTCAATTCCTTGGTTGTTTCATCGTGTTTTATTATAAGTCTGAGAACTTTATCTTTACTCTACGTCGATTTTTTTTTTAATGTAAGATACTCGAAAGAAATTGCTTGAGTTTGTGTCAAATCTGTTATGAACCCAAACGCTTTTAAAGCAATGTCTTTAATGTGACTCGATTTTATAGTCGTTTTAACATTCAATAGGGATGAATAGCGAACAAAATGAAGCGTATACGATAGGTAAGTACGTTTGATGTAGAGAACTGCGAGGCAGGGGATTTGCGGTTATTTAGACGAGCTTCAACGCCCATCAGCGAGCTATTTACAGCCCACGTCACTCCGGAGCGTGGCTCCCGTGCCACTGACCTAGCCTACCAGATATTAATATGAATATCTAACTATCTGTCGTGTGTGCTCGGACAGTAATGAACGCAATAGCGGCATGAGACACGATAACCGATTGCAATCGCCCTGATTGCCAGATGACTCACCGTTTCTTGTTACAAGACCAAGGTTTTAAGAGCATTTCGTAGAAAAGTTAAATGCAGGGACTTGAAACACAGCAGAGTTCTGGAATGTCCGGTGTAAAAAATCTACTAAAAACTGACAAAACCAACATCAAAGTTATACTACGTATACCAAACTTGAATTCTTGAATCCGCAAAGAAAGAATAAAGCTTAACTATACGCATCTTGGTTCTGATACTTACTGCAAAGCGTAGTGTGGTGAAGCAAAATCTTTGAACCTAGCAATCCTGTATAAGTACCGCACGTTGTTAGTCGGGCCCACGTGAGCGTTTCTCTCGGCTCAATAGCGGGTTTCATGATCGTCGTCGCCTCGTTCCCACTGCACCTCACCTATATAAGGTAGATAGGCTACGTAGGTTTGTGTGGTTGCGTTAGTCCCTCTATTTACCGTGCTGCTGGCAGCCTCCACACATTGTGTAGACACACCAACAAGAGCGATTTTGTGTTTATTTGCGTCGGGATTTGGGCCAAGTGCAGTCGGTCAATTTAAGCCGAGTTCGTTCGTTCGTGCTCTACTGACGTATCGCAATCGACGTAGCCCAATCACTCAAACAGCTGATCAATGTTTTGTTAGATCTTAATTGAATGCCAGAGTTCTGAAATGTAGAAGTAAGGAGAACTTTTTGGTTTTAAGACGAGTTTATTCAAACTTTCGCGGAACTTTTGTGTCTCAAAATGGTCCTTGTTCTTTTTCTGCGGTTATACTGAATTCCTATTTGGAGTTACTGTAGCAGAATTAATATCAATAAAGGAAGTCTGAAAACATCTAACTAAAAATGAAAAAAAAAAAAAAAATTGTTTATAATGTATCTTTCTTATGACTAGTTTTGGAATTGCCTACAACTATTAAAAGTACACCCAACCCTGAAATTGTTGATTCTCATCAACGTATTTCCATTTACCCGCCCATCAAGCGTCAGTTCAATTTTATACCTTTATCAATAAGTAATTTTTATTAGACTTGTAATAGTCAATCGTATTCAATATCAAAGTATCGACTTTTATCTGTTCATTTCCTTTTTTGCCATGCCTCATCTAATGTTTTTATAATGTTGTGTCTACTCATCCGACAGTCACTTAGTCTTGTCTAGCTCAGTTACGTGGCCCATGTCGAAATCATTTCGTTTCCAATTTACTAGGTATACGTCTGAAAACACTACAGCAGATATCTAGATAGAGCCGCCCAGCACGTCCCGACAGCTTCCAACAATAATAATTAATTGACTCGTCCGTTCGTTATCGTGCTTTTATATTGACGTCCCCGAGTGAGCAAGCGAGCGAGGCGCATTCGGAATGAAATTTCCATAAAAACTTTTGTGCTCCGGCGGACGTTGCGAGCGCACGTTAAAATCGTCGGCTGGCAATAAAACAGCGGCCGGTGCGGCGAGGCGCGACGAAGCGAGCAACGAGTGCGAGCGGGACAGCCTTAGAGATAATGGACTCTGTACGAAATGAAGAACGCGCCTGGTGCGCCGAGCGAGCGAGCTGGAGCGCTGGGCAAAAACATCGCCGCAGTTATCGCGCTCCCCGCCGCCCCGCGCCCCGCCCCACCGGCCGGACTCGTCTGATCGACGCCGGAGCCTCT